>APFE030521545.1:0-39986 GCA_000404065.3 Pinus taeda | reverse complement strand
AATGTTAAAATTATTTAAAATGTATTAATATTAATAATACTAATTATTAATATAGTCAGGAGTGATTAAAGTAGGAGCGGTAGACAATGAAAATTTGAGTGTATTGAAAGACTTTTTGGCATTTTCAGACCATCTTACCCCGCTGTCCTTTTTCAGCATGTTTGTCATCTCTCTCAAATGCTCAACGAGTTTGGGGATGAATCTCCTTAAAACGTTAATTTTCCTATTGAATGATTGAATTTATTTCTTGTTCCTTGGAAAATCAAAATGCTGAATAGCTTCAACTCTTGTGGGGTCAATCCAGATTCTGTCCTTGGAAATGATGTGTCCCAAAAGCTTACCTTCCTCCATGGCGAAAAGGATCTTTTTAGGATTCAGTGAAATGCCAAATTCTGCATCTTTGAAAGACAATTCTTAGATGATGTAAATGTTCTTCATCAGATTTAGAAAAACTATGAGATCATCTAAGTAAATGACTAGAAAAATATCCTTTTCACTAGAGAAAGCAATTTCCATGGCCCGCTGGAATGTTGCTCCTACATTATTTAATCCAAATAGAATTTTGGCATACATAAATGTACTCCATGGTGTTGTGAAGGCTATTTTTAGCTGATCATCCTTGTGCACTAAAATCTGATTGTAGCCTGAGTATCCATCAAGCAATGACATTTTGGAAGATCCAACTACCCTTTGTAGGATGTTGTCCATCTTTGATAGGGGATAGTTGTCTTTTAAGGACACTTTGTTCATATTTTTGAAATCGATACAAAGGAAAATCTCCCCGGTCTTCTTTCTCACCGACACGAGATTTGACATCCATTTAGAAAATCTAATAGGAACTATAATACCAAATTTGTAAAGCCTATTTACCTCTTTTTCAATGGATGGCAACAACTTAGGATTAATCCTCTTCAGCTTTTGGCGAAATGGCTTTTGATTAGGCTTGACCGTGTTATCCGGGAATAGTGTCCACTCGGATGCTGCTATTCCCACTAAGATGGGTGGATATCTTAGAAACAAACAATCAAAGTCTACTATTGTTTCCTTTTATGAAAAGAGATGAGAGGAGAACCAAGAGGGCCAACCTGAGTCTTGCGATCGATTTCCTCTCCTTCTTGATAGATTTTCGCCACTTCTTCTTTGTCTTCCCAGCTTCAAAAGGACTTGTGGAATCACAACAACAGACTACTATACAAGAAACGAGGATCTAAATTCATAAGTAATACAGGATCAGATATGTATTTACCATATACATGCATATATAAACAAGTACACAAGAATATGGAAGGAAACAAGAATAACTTTATTCAGATGAAAAGTAGCAAGAGGATTACAACCATGTGCTCTGACCCAGCATCATCCTCCAGCTAAGAAGCCATTCTTCACCTCAAGCAAAGCTAGATCACCCAACACTGTGAATGTACACCAGAATACCAACAACACTTCTATATAAGATACAAAATTCCAGCCTCTGGATCTCTGTGATGAGGGATCCATATATAGATGATTACAGAGAGGTGAGTCATCTTTTGGGATCTTGATTAGTGTCTTCTCTCTGATAGTTCCTGCTTCAACTTTTGGAGAATGATGATCTCTTACTCATCCCTGGTCGAAAATGGAGTGGCAAGTGTCAGAGGGAAAGCTTCTGGAAGATTCCATGATCTTCCACCTCGCATTTATGTCCCTGCCATTTGTCCATCCCAGACCATCGCACCCTACAGAGGAGCAAACTAGTATGCATCACACCCTCTGCATTGAGCTTTCAGTATGGTCCATTTTTGACCATTTATGAGAAGTTTTCAGTGGAGAACCTCTGGGAGATGATGTAATCAATTGACCTGGTTCCTTTAGGCAGTGAAGCAACACTTTTAGGGACTTAAGAGCCCTCAGTTTATGGACATTTTTTGATTGGGGTTGAGGTGCCCAAAAATGTCTATAACACTCCTCCAGCTCAATTTCCTTCACCATGGAACCAATGGCCTCCTTCTCCACCTTTTCATTATCAACCATCTCAGTTGTGTTCTTGGACCCAGAATTGGAGGGGAACTCTTTAGGCCCAGTCCCTCCTGCGTTACCGGTGCAACAACAATTGTAACTTCCACCTCTCTCATCATCTAATACTACTCATCCCATAAGTCCCCAATTATCTGTACAGTCTAACAATAACCCAAATAATAAGATAACTCAAAATGTAGAAGCCCCCACTTCTTTCCATACTTAGTGCATTACCCGTGTTGGATGTTATGAGATCCACCTTTGACGAGGAAAGTAGTAAAGTCAAAAACCTCCCATGTCATTACTAAAGAGGAATGTGAATCACTTAGGGATGATCTTGCGGATTTTGATGAAACTGATACACCTATAACAATTTATTCAAATAATTCTGACACATTTGTAACAACCAATCTCACTATTATAGTAACCAAGGATCCTCCATATCTGCAAAGAATAGCTGAAACTAGTATGATTCCACAACCCGAATCTGATTTTCTCAAGGAGTTAAAAGGCTACACATAAGGATTCCTGTGCTGCAAGCCATTAAGGATGTTCCCATATATGTGAAAAAGGTAAGGACCCTATGTGTTAAGAAACATGGAAGAAACCCGAAGATCCTATTACCATCCATGTGATGGGAAAGTTGTCAGAACTAATGACTGGTCAACCTCTTTTGGTCAAATACAATGACCCAGGGAATCCTACAATCACTATTTGTATTGATGGGAAGACCATTCCAAAGAAATTAATTGATTTAGGCACAACAATAAATGTAATGACTAAATAAATCTTCACTTCTTTAGGACTACACACGATGACACAGACACCTACAGCGATAAAATTAGCACACAGGTTGCATTTTAAACTTGAAGGAGTTGTAGACAACATAGTCATCATAGTGGATTCCTGGAGGCATCCAATAGACTTTCTTATTTTACAAACCAAATCAAATGTGGGGGGAAATCCCCTGATATTAGGAAGGCCTTGGTTGGACACTACAGTCACATTCATAGGTTATAGGTCAGGCTTCAAGATAATTTGAGATGGACAATCTGCAAAGAACCTCAACATTTATCCTCCTACGAAACCAATAGGGATTTGGAAAATCCCTTATGGGATGAATTTGAACCTAAATCAGATCATTCTTAGCCACTCCTCACTCTTGGCAAAGCCCACTATTTTAAGAATGAAACCAAGGATGATATTATCAATGGATTTATCAACAATTCCCTTATTGTTACTTCTATTGATGATTTAGGGGGAGAATATACCATGGAAGACTTGAGTCTAAAACATATGAAAACCACCACTAATCTCAAGGGAATCCTAGTTGAAATAGAGCCAGGCATAAATTTAAATATTAATCCTAATCTGACTCCCGAGCAAAATAGGAGAGACATAAAAAGGCATTTGCATGGGATTACATAGACATGAAAAGCATTCACCCTAAGCTGAAGATTTCAATCCAGTTAGGAACCACAATGATGCATGAACCCATCACTTAAAGATGTAGTAAAATAATAATGTCAAAAGATTCTAACTACCATTCATTTATCTCATTTCCGACAGTGAATGGATATCTCCATTTGCTAGTGTTCCTAAAATTAATGGAAAGTGGAGGATATGTGTAGATTATGGAGAACTTAACAAAGCGACTCAAAATAACCATTTCCCCTTACCATTTATAGATCAGGTCCTTGACACCTTATTTGGAAAAAAGTTATTTTCATTTCTAAATGGGTTTAGTGGTTATAATCAAATACAGATTGCCCAAGAGGACCAGGATAAAACCAACTTTACATGCCCTTGGGGGACTTTTGCATATAGATTTCTCCTTTTTAAACTCTGTAATGCACCAACGACCTTCTTGAGGGTGATATTGGGAGTATTTGCAGATTTTCTAAATGATTGTCTAGAAGTATTCATGGATGACTTTACACCTTATGGTGATGATTTTGAACCTGCATTAGCCAATCTCAAAAAAGTGCTAGAGTGATGTGAGAAAACTAATGTTGCTTTAAGCAGTGAAAAATGTCACATGATGATGAATGAAGGAATTGTGCTTAGGCATTATATTTCTACTGGAGGAACAAAAGTAGACCCTGCTAAGATACAAGTAATCCTAAAAATTCCAGCTCCCAAAACACAAAAGAAGGTACATAGTTTTTTGGTACATGTAGGGTATTACATGAGGTTTATAGAGTAATTTTCAAAGATCGCATCTCCATTATTTTCTCTGATTACTAAAGAAATTTAAATTTTTTGGACAGGGAAATGTGAATGTGCCTTTACAGAGTTAAAGCAGTGTGCATTAGCTACCCCTATTTTGCGAGGACCAAATTGGGATCTGTCATTTAACATAGCAACAAATCCATCTGACACGGTTGTGTGATATGCGTTAGGTCAACTAGAATACAAGAAGCCATATGCCATCTACTATATCAGCAAGAATCTGACTCCAACAGAATTAAATTATACAGTTATTGAAAAAGAGTTTCTTGGAGTAGTGCATGCCATTAATAAATTTAGACACCACATTACAGGTTATCCGATATTTTTACAGACTAACCACTCTCTCATTTGTTTCTTAATGAATAAACTTGTTTAAGCTAATGGTATGGTTACACATTGGTCGTTGTTGTTACAATAATTCACTATAACAATCTTAGACAAACCTGGAAAAGATAATCTAGTGGTTGATTTTCTTTCTAGGCTAAATGTCAATAGTGATTGCATGCCCCTTGAGGATTATTTTCTAGATGAATACTGTTTTTCTATTTCAACTCACTCACCATGATATGAATACATAGTTAAATATCTTGTTGCAAAGAGATTTTGACAACATTTCCCCTCAAAATAAAAGAAGAAGATTGTTCAGCAGAGTGCAAGATACTCTTGGGTAGACAGATACCTCTACTACAGAGGACCAGATCATTAGATTAGGTATTGTGTGAGAGAGGATGCGATTTTTGACATCCTCAAAGCCGGCCATGAAGAACCTTGTGGAGGACACTTTCCTAAAAAAGGATAGGGCATAAATTGCTTTCAACAAGATATTATTGGCCTACCATATTACAGGATGGAAATAAATTTGTAAAGCGATGTGACATTTGTCAAAGAATGGGTCAACCACTCTGGTCACATGAAATGTCACTACAGCCTAAGATAGTCTTGGAACCATTTGAGAAGTGGGCCTGAGACATTGTAGGAATAATTGATCATCCATCTTAGCAGAAGTCCTACAATATAGTCTGTATAGACTATGTCACAAAATGGGTTGAAGCAAAGTCACTAACTAGGGAAACTGAATAGGTTGTTTCATATTTCTTATTTGATGAGATTTTTGTTCACCTTGGGGTACCTAGATAAATAGTGATAGATGGAGGGCCACAATCACATTTGATCCAAAGTTTAGTTGAGAAATTCAAAAATTGTCACAGAATTACTTCACCATATCATCCTCAGGAAAATGGTCAAGTGGAGAGAACTAATAAGGGTATAGAAGGAATTCTCACTAAGATTGTAGCGAGACACCGAAGGAACTAGGTTGACAAACTTCCAGAAGAACTATGGGCGTGTAGAACTACATGGAGGAATACTACTGCATTTTCATCATATGAATTGGTGTATGCTAAAAACCCATTATTTCCCATTGAGTTTGAAATAAAAACCCTCAAAACATCATTGCAACTGAACTTGGATTTGATTGCAAGTTAGAAACATTAGTTGAACCAGTTAAATGAACAATATGAGAAGAGATTGGCTACCATCCAACAAATATAAATCATCCAATGACAAAGGGCTAAGTGGCATGACAAGTTTATCAAAATGAAGATGTTTTGAAAAGGAAATTGGGCTTTACTATATGATTCACAATTCAAATACTTCAAGGGGGAGCTTTGCACTAGGTGGCTACGACCTTATGAGGTAGATACAGTCTTTGACAATGGGACCGTGAGATTAGTTACCATAGACAGTGTTAAAGTGCCATTGCTTGGCAATGGGCATCGTCTTTAGTTATATCATAAACCAACCTCAAAGGATTCATTTGTTAACATTGTCTCAAGATCTGATCTCCAAGTTATGAGAGCAGGGGAAAATTCTCCTATGCTATCAAATTCTTAAATTCTACTAAGTGTAGAAGCTAAAAACCAACTTTTGTTGGCAGTTGATTCCTCCTTGCGGATGGATTGAGTTAGCTTGGTTGCATGAGCTAGGCATATATGCTGATGTTGTTTATGCTTGTAAGCTTTAATAAGCTCTAAAGATTAGCTCTTGGAAGAAAGTCTAGTAAGAAGGATGGCTAGCTTGTGTGAAGGCTCAAGGTTTCCGGCTTATGGTTCAAGTTTCCAGGTGAAAGGCTCGAGGTTGAAAGTGGAAAATTATTCTAGTTGTTTATACTGCACCAGCAACTGCTAATCCTTCCTAACTCAAACCCGATCTGATGAATAGGCGTAGGTAGGCGTGGTAGGCCCATAAGTCAATGATTCCCAATCTGGTGAGAGTGAATCTGTAAATAAAAATGCTCAATGAAGGCCCTAAATATTCCCTTACAGCCTCTCATTCAAGGGGCTGAAGTGGCTATATAGAACGTCCGCAAATGCCCCTCAAAGCCGCTAATAAAGCCAGCCAAGCCATCCTTTCTAGCATCTTAAAGAAAATAAATAAAGGAAATAAATAAATCTACATGTGAAAACCTATTTTGGGGCACAGGTAGAAAATTGTACCAGCTGAAAACCACTTTGTGGTGACTGATACACATTTTCCTTTTAATACGGTTTGTAACAACATGACATTTATGATATATAACATCATGCTTGTTACAAGCCTATTTTTTATTTTATTATATTATTTTGAGAATTATTTTATAGGCACAAAATTGCAATGCCCTCAAAGGAATACAATGTTGTAATAAAGTATTGTTGCAAAAATTATTCAACCATCTGTATAAATTATTTTGTTGTTACATCTATAATAGCTACTCCGATGAAGATGGCTATCACATGAACCCACTTGTAGTCATCTACTTCAATAATCACCATCACCAGGATTCTGTTGCCGGCTTCAATCAAATCAACCTCCTTTAAGTTATTCGAAATAGGAAAATTGTTTCTTTATTTATTTAGAAATTATGGAAGTTAATACGTCATTTCATTTTGATGAACGAGGATGCATTTTTCATTCAAGTTGGGGGGGTGACAAATCATTTTTTGATCTGTGACATAGCTTGGTTTAATGTGACAATACCATTTAATCATTACCACCTTGTATGATTGCTTACCTCATTAATTCTAACTATATCCAAGTCATATTTTTACATCTTTGAATTAATGATGAAATGATAACACATGTTACACAACTTTCCAACTTGATATCATTTACTATCACCTTGATATCTCCCTTGACGTAGCTCTACACCCTCATTTCACAGACATTTCAGGAATTGTGACAATAAGAAAGAAAAACTTCATAAGTGATTGTGAAGGGTTCGTAACAGTGAAGGATGGTGGGAGTAGCGATAAGGCATGAACAAGATTCCATTGAGGCTTTGGAGAAATGTCCGGAAGCATATCAAATCTTCAGAGAAGTAGGGTGGATCAAATTCCTTGAGCAACTCAGGGGCTCAGATGGAAATGTTTCTCTGGAATTTGCTAAAAATTTTAATAGGAATCGAACAAAGGTTAGAGGCCTAATATTGGAGATTATAAAAGAAGTTATTGCTAGAGTAATAGCACTTTGACCCGAATGGAAGAGGTGGCTCAATCAAAAAATTAATGACCCAGCTCTCAAAGTTGAATTCTTGTTGGGAGAATAACAATTGGTTAGGAATGGAAGCGGAGTTGACCATATTACCCTTCCCCATACCTGGGACGATGTTGCCCAGTTCATTATAAGTACATTACATGTGAGGGGCACTCGACAACAGTCTTCAACTATCATTTTATGTTGCTGAGGCATTTTCAGCATGGGAAATTGGTCAATCTTCCCTATTTCATGTTGGAAAATTTGAAACATATGGTTGTAGCAGTAAAGGTGGCCTCGCATCTAGAATGATGGATTACTAATCATGGTATCATAAATTTGATCGTGATGGAAGCCCTGGAGAAGTAAGGAAGAAGTTGGGAAAATTGCATCAGTGAAACTCCTACAGATGCTCTAGGGGAGGATGATACAACTAAGGAGAAGTGATAGTCCTCGAGAGTTAAAGTCAAGAAAATGTCACTTGAGAGATTGGTGGGTGGAAAGATACCGAAGAAAAGGGTTAAGGTTGTTTCTCAACCATAACCCTTGCCACCAAAGAAGAAACCATAACCCTCACCACCAAAGAAGAAGCCAGAAGCCTAGCCACCATCAAAGAAGAGACCAGATGAGCAAGAAGAACAAAATGAGAAGCTAAGGAAGAGGAAACAAACTGAGAAGGAAGACACTTCTTCACTTGGTAAGGACGAAACTCGAACCTTGCTGCTTAAAATTGAGAAATTAGAAGCAAAAAGTAAGAAATTAAAGAAACAAATAGGAGGTAGAAAAAAGAAAAATAAGGTTTTAGGTATCGATACATTAGTTGAGGTTGTTGATAAGTTAGGATCAGAAACTGCCCAGGAGCCTTTATGTATAGTATGAACAGAGGGTTTCGCAACAACAAGATATAAAATTTTCATTGTAGAGACCATCTCAGAAGCAACCCAAATGGAACCATGGGGGGCTGACGCACAAGAACCAGTTGTCAATGCTATTGATTTACCAGAACTAGTAGTTGAAATGGAGAACCTCATCAATTTTAACCTAGAAATCGACACACAAGAACCTATCAATGATGTTGCTAATACATAAGAACCAATAGTTGAGATAAAGGTTTTAAAGGAAGAAGAAGTGAGAGTTGTTCCACAAGAACCTGTCAATGAAGATGTTGATACAAAAGAACCAAAAACTACGATAGAGCAACTTAAAACACAAGATGTCATTACACCCTCTACTATCATCAAACAATAAATTGCACAGGACCCTTAAGCGAGGTGCCATTCAAAAAAAAACTTTTGTTGGTATCGAAACTGCAGAATTGGAAGATATTAGAAATTTCCCTGAAAAAAGGAATTATTTCTATGGAACAACATAAGAAGGTTATTCATAATCTTAAGGATCAGTGGGTTGAGGAATTGGCAACATAAAAGTTAAAAAGTGGGAAACGAGGAAAGTTGAAATGGAGAAGGAAAAATAGAGACAACAACTACAACAAGAGGTCAAGAGTTTCACTGAAGAGAAAGGTAAAATGTATGAGTTAGCCCTAAACCTTTTGGGTTGTAGGTCACCATCTCCATCCTACTCGATCTTCTTGTGGGCAAAAAATTATTTTTTGCAATTGAAAGATAGTTATAAGAATAGACCCTACGAGAGAAATTCCACTAAAACTTTTCTAGAGGTATTTCGCTCATCTGATTTCAATGAGAAGGGTTTGGTAGGCGAACTATTTTTACATAGTATATTTGTTGAGCATTCTAGTTTACATAAGGAAGTAAATATTGCCCCCTATGTTGGAGATTTGCAGCTATGGACTTTCATATCTTTCATGAGACATCAAATTGATTGGGCCCCTACCACAAAATAATCTACTATGAGTGAAGAAAAGTAAACCTTGACGGTAATATAATAACCTGGTATGGCTAGTACTATGAGGAGGGAATTCAAGAAGTTTCTCAATATCCCTAACATAATAGAATAATTGTCCATCTATAAGAGAAGTATTGTTGGGTTTTGTTTTAATATTCATGAACAATTAAAACTTGTCGTGACACATTAAAACTAGGGGATCACTTTGGATACCCCAATTTCATGATTATTATTGCTCGGGTCCCTGAATATGTATGAATTGCCAAATGATGGGAAATTTCTAGATGGGGATCGAGTTCAAGTTTCCTTTGATTTGGCCCCAGATTGAGAAATACCAGCCTCATTTCCACCTGAACAGATAGGATGAACGTTCTTGGAAAGCTCAGCTTGTGTCTACCTAAGGGTAGAGGAAAGAAAAATATGACACTGTTAGTGCCTATGATTTCACAAGACTGCATCAACAACATGTCAATATCACAATAGCCAAGGACCCTAAACATTTCAAAAGAGACTGCATGAGGACATGTGGTGGCTTCAATTGGGGGGAGATGTTGGGTGCTATATTTAAGGATGTTTTGAGCATCCTTTCCCCCATTTTTGGCCATTTTCCCTCATTCAAACCTACAATCTCCCTAGTAACATGTCACTCCCTTTGATAAAGAAGCAATATTTTATTTGACGCATTATCATGCTATTTTCTGCTAAGTATGAATGAAATGATGCTTTCTTTGGGATGACTAACTAGGCTATCTTTCGAAGAGTTCTTTAGAATTTTTTTCTTTTAGGTATTTCCATAGCTATTGATATCCATGGACCAACGGTTGTTGCTATTCATTGTTTTTACACCTTGGGTTTACCATTTCTATTGTACAAGGTTCGATTTGTTGTTACACGATGAAGTTTTTGTTACATCATGAATTGTCAAGACTATAGTTGCTATTTTCAAAGACAACTGTCAACGACCACATAAAGTAATTCCACATAGATAGTTAAGAATATCTGAGAAGTTACAATTACGTCTAAATAAGAGTCGCGTAACCACAAAAAATATCTATTGAAACATCTTGTAACAATTTATATCTTTTTATTATTTATGTTAGCTTAATTAACATGAGAATCATAGATTCTCATGACTGATTCATTTTCCTAATTTTGGGACTTTGAAAAGACTTTATACAAAGATATTAGTCTCATGTGAAGGGGGATGAAAAAAATAGAGACAATACAAACATTTTGACTTCGTATGATCTGGGTGGATGTTGGTGGCCACCCACCTATCTCACTTGGACCCCTGTAACTGTCTCTTTCAGCTTTTCAATTTCGTTATTTGTAGCACAATTTACTATTTTTAGCAAGTTTTCGGGTCTTGAACTTTTGGAGTCGTTTTGAGGCCCTAAACAACGTTTTTTGGGGAATTTGGGGGCAACATGGGTCCATGGACTGATGTTGTTCTTCCGAAATTTGTATTTCTTAGATAGATCTTTCTAACGAGATATTGTGCGTGTCAAACAGAGATCATATGTGAAAGTTACGACCCCAGGAAATTGATGTACCAATTTACCCAAACGGGGCCCACAATTTGGCATTTCATCTTTTAGGGTTATGTTTTGGGACGTGAAGGGTTTTTCATTGTTTCTCAACAATAAATAGGACTTTGAGCCTCATTATAATTCATTTCAGAGGCATGTACCTACCACATCTCTTCTTAGAGATAAGCTACCATCACTCTAGCTGGTTTATTTCCATTTCTAGTTGTAAGCATATTTTAGTATTTTCCATTAATTAGGTGAAGTATCATTTCCCCTGCATTTCTGTGTATATGGTTATCTCTGTAATTTGTTGCATTCCTGTTTAAATCTGGATCAGTGGTATCAGAGCGGTCTACTTTTGCTCTGTTTTTCTTTGCATGTCCCCAATGAGGTCGGGATATAAGGAGTTAGGGCCTAAATTGGTTGAACCTTTGTAAGACCAGTGTCGCAAATCCCAACGGCCTCCCACGGCGGATGAAAAGAAAGATGAGGGGGTAGGAGATCCTATCAAAATCTTACTCGAAGAAGCCCTCGAGTGACAACGAAATGCAATGATGGACAACTTTGCCCAAATTCTTCAGCGGCTACCCAGAGGAGATGCATCGACTTCCAACAGCTACTCTAGAAATGCCACACTGTTCAAGGTACAAGTTAATTTTGAAATCCCCATATTCAAGGGTCAAATAGACATAGATGTTGTAGATAAATGGTTAAATCTGCTAGAGGGTTATTTTTCTGTTCACGAATTTTCGAGTCGGGAAAAGATTGTTTTCGCTCTTCTCAAAGCAGCTCGCCACATCAAGGACCAGTGGGAAACCTACTATGAGCAGAAGAATGAAAGTGCAGGCTCACTATTTTGAGCTGCACCCACTTGGGATTGATTTTGGGATGCCATCAAGGAGCAGTACTACCCTGTCAAAAGCTACGAGGACAAATACATAAAGTGGACCACGCTGTGGTAGGGAAGGGACCAAGATGTGCTAGAGTTCACAAACATTTTTCATACCCTTCGCACACAGTTGGGTATCAAGGACTCTGAGCTACATTTTGGTACTCAAATAGTGCGACTGCCTACACAGATACATCTAGGAAGAGATGGAGTTCCTAAACATCTCCTTGCTCGGCACGATGTACCGATACGCTGTCAAAATCGAGCAAAAGTTCAAACAGAAGAAGCAAGACTTTAGATCTACAAATCCGAAGCCCAAAGGACAAAGCCAAGGTAGGGTGACCCAAGACAGCCCATTGAAGCAGCAAGAAAAGAACAACACCGCAAAGTTGAAGGAGGACATAGGAATGTGGTGTGAGTTCCACAAGAGTCCCACTCGCAACACAAGTGAGTGTCGGACCAAGGAGTCACTGGTGGCCGAGTTGAAGGCTTCCAAATCAGATGCATGTTTCGACCCTAAGCCATAACCAAACAAGGGAAATGGAAAAGGGAAGCAGATCATTGATGCGAATCCCAATGCCACTGTTGCCACTGCCAAGATCCAGAAAAATGAGCCCGAAAATCCAGAGGAAGGGAAGCATCTTTTCCACTCACAAATGTGGGTGAAGGGTTTGCTAATGTAATTCATTGTTGATAGTGGTAGCCAAAAGAACCTCTTTTCAACAGAGCTCGTGAAGCGGTTCGGCGTATTGACTACACCACAATCACAGCCGTACAATATCGGTTGGCTTCATGAAGGATGAGATCTCAAAGTTCGCCAACAACGTCTCCTTCCCTACAGCATCAAGCCCTTCCAAGACAAGGTATTGCGTGATGTTAGACCTCTGGACATTTGTGATGTATTATTAGGCTAGCCATACTTATGGAGGCGACATGTTGTGTATGAGTCAAGGCCTTGTGCTGTCATTATTTATCTGGATAATTCATTATACAGGATACTGGAGGTAGCCCCACCTACCGCCACCTCTTTGATCATTGCTAAGAAAGGCAGCAAGCTCATCTCACAGACTATGAAATTTATTTTGTCTGATTCACTCCTAAAGTAAGGGGAAGATCGTCACCACATCCATGACCCCCGTGAAGGGTTCCTCCATGCAGCAGCAGCAACAAAGGAACATGGTTATGACAAAACACAAGAGAAGCTTCTCTTCACCCATAGCGGTACCACACAAGCTTCAGGTGGGCAACAAATTCTCGTTGCATCTGTAGAAAGAACGCCTTACAAGAGCCCATCAGAAGCTCTAACCACACCGAAATGGTCCTTACACCATTACTAAGGATGTGGGAAATAATGCTTTAGAGCACAACATTTCTCCATTCCTTCACCTACACCAAGTGTTCAATGTGTACAACCCTCGACCATGCTTCTCACCACTATTGGACACATCTGAGATTGTAGAACAACTCACCAGGGACCAAGTTTAGCAAATGGAGGAACTCAACGCAATGGGGACCATTGCTTCCTAAGGGGGGAGGAATGATCCGAGTGGATGTTGGTGGCCACTCACCTATCTCACTTGGACCCCCGCAACTATCTCTTTTAGCTTTTCAGTTTCCTTATTTGTAGCACAATTTACTATTTTTAGCAGTTTTTCGATTCCTGAACTTCTGGAGTCGTTTTGAGGCCCCAAACGATGTTTTTTGGGAAATCTGGGGGCAACATGTGTCATTGGACTGATGTTTCCCTTCACAAAGTTGTAGTTCTCGGATAGATCTTTCTAATAAGCTATTGTATGCATCAAACGGAGATCGTATGCCAAAGTTATGACCCTAGGAAATTGATATACCAATTTACCCAAACGGAGCCCACAATTTGGCATTTCATCTTCTAGGATTAGGTTTTGGGATGTGAAGGATTTTTCATTGTTTCTCAACAATAAATAGGCCTTCAAGCCTCATTGTAACATAGTTTAGAGGCATGTCGCTGCCACATCTCTTCTAAGAGATAAGCTACCATCACCCTAGCTGGTTTATTTCCATTTCTGGTTGGAAGCATATTTCAGTGTTTTCCATTAATAAAATGAAGTATTATTTCCATTTCATTTTTGTGTATATGGTTATCTTTGTAATTTTTTTCGTTCCTGTTTAAATCCAAATCATCGTACTCTTCATCAATTTTTAATACAAGCATATCTAGTGATGTTATTGTAATTTTTGCGTTGAATTTTCAACTAAGTTTTCATTTTCTTAATGCACCTTGCTAGGAAGGAAGGGTCCTCCTCTTTAGTAGGAATCATAATGTTGTTAGGATATTTATTCCTTCCATTTGTTAGGTGTGGATTTCTTATTATTGTTGTATGTGTTCGTTGTGGGACAAATACACTTCTACTTCCAAATTTATTGTGTGTTATTACATAGATTAATCAATTCCATGTTATTTAATTCTTGTTATATCTTTAGCTAATAGTGTATGGCACACCTACCTTTATTCTGAAGTTTTTACAAAGTGATGATTCTTTCCTTGCTAAGTGTGTTTCATTTCTATAGTGTGCCTTTTAATTCACGCAAGTTTGTATTTCCATTCTGCAAGAGTATTTTAATTTTTGCAAGCATGTTCAATGACATCTTTTCTATTTTGCCTAGTTGTTACATGTATCAACACAGATAGTGCATACACTTTTGAAATAAAAAGCCCTACCCTGGTTGATAATTAATGATTGTGGTTTAGTTATTTTAAGAAGTCATAAAACCAACCAAACACTAGGCTACATCTCCAGGCCTGCCAACATAGCTAGATCACTCCATATATTTCGTGAAAAAGAGTACACAAAGTTTACTGATAAAACAAGTGGCTAGTTTCCCCTTCAACAAAATGTTCACTTGCAAAGAAATATCAATATAAACAACATGAAAACCTACAATTAGTCATGAAACCATCAACAATAAATGGTGTCTCCTACAAAGACCCAATAATCCATCTATAAATGAGTACACATGAGCATACAAGTACTTCAATTCCACATTGAGGTACAAAAAGAAAGCTTTCCTCAAAAATACATAGTGAGAAAATACAAAATTAGCTACATCATACAAGTCACAACTGCTACAGTAAACTTCTGACGGTAAGAAAACCCCTACAAGGCCTTCTCCATGCTCAAACACCTTCAAGAACTGCTCCAAAACATCAATTGATCCATAAACCCATGGAAATGAACCTAAAAAAGGTATCTCTAGATGTGCTCCAATCAATAAATAGAGGTCACTATTGGATCCATAATGTCCATAACCCCCTATCTACACTCTTCTTGAGCTTCAAAAGGCCAAAAACTCAACAAATTATGGCATTCCCAAGCTTTGAAAACTATTTCTCTATTTCCCGTCCTACAAAATTGATAAATAGTATAAAAACACTAGAATTTCATCCTATTTTCTGCTATGGAGGAGACAAATTAACCTGCCAAAGGTATAATTTGTTGGACTATTAATTCGTCTAATAACCCTTGAGTGTAGAAACTGTGGCCACATGGGCCATGTGGTCAGAGGGTGAGGCTAGCTGCCCACCCTTGCCAGTCTATCCCCTTAAAATTTAGGGTTGTGTTATTATTAGTGCCCACGGGGATGAGGGTTAGGCCAACAACCCACCCTTTACCACTAAGCCCCCTCCCCCATCACATCGCAATCATGTTAGTGGCCATATTGCCTAGGGTTAGTTGCCATTCAAACTTCCCACTGATGACCTATCTGCCAAGGTTCTATGGGACTCATATGACCAAGACTTAGGGCTATCCCAAGCCCCTTCTCTAATGAACTTCGCTCTGGTATACCAATAAGGTCATTTGAAAATGCCTGTGACTAGGGCTTGGGATAACCTTAAGCCCTTTTCCATTGAGCTCTACTCGGGTGTGCCTATTTTCATGTGGTTGGTTGGTGATTGGGGGTCAAGGTTGGTTCCCTCGCCTAACCCTTTTTCACCATGGTCATATGGAGAGTATGCGACCTATGGTCAGGAATGAATACCCGACCCCTTCTCCTATATACATGATTCATAAACCTTAAATAGGCTCGCAGTCCTTAAGGGATAAGAATCAGCCCTGTGGCACAATGGAAAGGCTTTAGGCTATTGGATGTAAGGTCGTAGGTTTGAATCCTACCCAGCTTGTCCAGCCCATGCCAACATTTTACATAGCCACAAAGTGCCACATGGTAGCCTCTGTTTGGTCTATGTGTCACACCCTCATTGGTCCACCACAACAAAATGAACCAATCACAATGAAGCAATTCGACCATTACAAGTCTGCAACTTGACATGTTCTGATTAGTCCATACCTGCCAAGTCAACTAATGATGTCAGTGGTATGGTAGCCGAGTCAATTGCCGAGCTAGAAGACGTGCTAATTTTTTAGCTATTGGGCCAAATGATCTGAACATAGTAACTTGATAATACAATATAGGATTGAGGTGAAACAAGTGTCATTAGATTCATAACAACGAACAATTCAATTTGATGCTAATTTCAAAACATTCTGGGCACTTTCATTTTAGAGCTAAAATTTGATCACTGGATCATACCTCCCAACTAGGAACTTTTGGACTCCAAAATTTTAGCTCTCGTAGTAAACAAAATGAGGCTAAAACTCAAAAGTACCCAAAAATCAGTCCATAATGCTCTATTTGTTATTGGTTCCCTTCAAGCTCAAATCAAGGTACTTCACCTATCTTCTTCATTAAAACCTACTATCTTGTTAAGAATCGAGCCAAAATTCTTATTGCTGATGCTGGAACAAAAGCATTGATGACTAGAATCTGAACATTCTCTTTAATCCCATATTTCATGACTCAAGAAACTTCGTATTAAAGTTCCTTTGTTGAGTACAAAATTGACTTTCCATATTGGAAATCCAAAGCAATATAATACCTATCATGCATTGATTCAAATTTGCTTTAATGTCCTCAAATTGAGCTTGTACACTAAACTACACTGCTGTAAAAATTGAATGACATAATTCTCTTTGCCTACAAAAACATAGTCATCCTGTATAATCCTAAATAAAGATTCTATTCACAACAAGTTTCCTCTTGAACACTTGCATTGGTGAGTACATGACAAACTTGTAGATAAACGTGGACAACAAACATTGTACATTCCAAAAGTCCTCAAACATTTGGACTTGTAAACAAGCCAACTACATAACATGTCAATGAAAAAGATACTTGTTACACATAGTGATTATTATTTTTCACTTTACAAGAGTACCCAAAAAAGGTAATGATAACATCAAGGATTTACAGTTTACAAAGAAACAAACTATACAAACAAAGTACACAATATTTGCCTCTCCTAGGATTATGGGTTTTCTTTATGCATCTACTTTGCTTTGAAGGTTTCCTTAGGAACATTGTGAGTCCTATTTGCCACCTCTTTATTCCTTTTCATTGGCTTTCATAACCTTTTTTTCCTTCTTGGAACGAAGCTCTGGATGTAGTTTCCAACATCATTCATTCCCATGCCCATGCATCTTGCAATGGGTACAAAAGTACTTTCTCTTGCTTTCTGACAAGAAAGTAATCGAATGTGAAGGATATTCATCATTATTGATGCCAAGAATATGATCGATTCTTTTGACCATTACCATGCATTGCTCATAAACAACCACATAATGGTAAAATGCATCACAGAAAGTGCAAGCATACATGTTCCATAAATAGTCAAAATTACCAAGATTTAGAAAACACCCATGAGATTTATACCTATATCTCGGGCTACAACTTTTACGATATGGAATGGACAATGACATGCATCGTCATTTAAGGCATTCATCTCTCTAAAGATAAAAATGAACATTGTAACCACCATCTTGGTGTGATATATCATCCTCTGATGATTGACTTGCCTCAAACTATTTAGAGCATTCTCCGAAATATCTTTGACTATATCCTAATCTTTGATATTTTGGTATCTCTTGTACCATGATTGGATAAGTGATCCTTTCGACATTGATGATGAGGCCTCCTCCTTCATAACCCATTTTAGATAGAAGCTTCATACCAATGACTCTGGTATGTTGTTCAAATGCTGCAAAAGAGGTGTTATGAACATAAATAGAAGGATTTGAACTTGAGATGCTTATTACCTCATTGAATTTTCCATCCACCTTTTCTGCTTTATATGATGCTGACAACATTGTAAACTACTTGAGCTAGCCACTCCTACCAACTGACATATGATGAGAATATCTGACATGCTTACAAAATTCACATGCATCATTTTCCTCATAAGGTTCATAACTGCTATTTGAACCATGCCCACATATTGGATTCACTTCGGAGGTTTCCTTTGTTATCACTCGAGTGAAAATTTCATCAACTTTTTACTTGAGCACATGTTGCAACTTAATGCACATATGCATCATCTCCTCTTTAGAAATTTCAAGCATTCTTCTCAATTAAATGTTCTCCATTTGAAGAGACAAATTCATCTCCTCAAGCTCTTGGAAAATTTTCCTGCCCATTCTTGCGACTTGGTCAAGCCTTGCTCTGATACCAATTTCATCTTAAACTAGAGGATGACTTCTCCTTCCTAAAAGGTGATCATTCTCTTAACACTTTGTAAGGAAAAATGGGTCTTATGAACAAAAGGTGTTCAAAGGTCTCTTCAAATACTATGAGTTAGTTTTTCATGTAAACTTAAAACATAAGAAACGTCTCATCATTCAACTCATATAGGCATTCATGAAGAGAAACAAGAAAGAATTTGGTGACAGAGTTCACCCCTCCTTGGATACATCTCCTGGCCTTCCAACATAGCTAGACCACTCCATATATTTTGTAAAAAAGAGTACATAAAATTTGTTGATAAAACAAGTGGCTAGATTCCCCTTAAGGGAAACATTCTCCTGCAAAGAACTCTCACTATAAAAATAATGACAACCTACAGTTAGTCATGAAACCATCAACAATAAAAGGTCTCCTACAAAGACTCAGTACTCCATCTGAAAATGAGCATACGTGAGGACACAAGTACTTCAATTTCACATTGAGGTATGAAAACAAAGCTTTCCTCAAGAAGACATATTGAGAAAAGACAAAATGAGTTGCACCCTACAAGTCACAGCTGCTAGAGTAAACTTATGAAGGTAAGAAAACCCTACAAGGCCTTCCCCATGCTCAAACACCTTCAAGAACTGCTCCAAAACATTGATTGATCCATACACCTATGGACTTGAACCTTAAGAAAGTGTCTTCAAATGTGCTCCAACTAGAAAATAGAGGTCACCATTGGATCCAGAATGTCCAAAAACCCCTATATGGACTCTTCTTGAACTCCAAAAGGCCAAAACCATACCAAGTTATGGCTCTCCCAAGCTCTAAAAACTCCTATATTATATGTCCTACACAGTGGACAAACAGTCTAACAACACTACAATTTCACCCTATTTTCTATTGTGAAGGCAACAAATTTTCCTGCCAAAGGTGCAATTTTTTGGACCATTAATTCATCCAATAACCCTTAAGTGTAGAAAATGTGGCCACATGGGCCATGTGGTTAGGGGCCTAGGGCTAACCTCCCGCCCCCACCGGTCTATCCCCTTAAAATTTAGGTTCATGGTCCTATTAGGCCCTATGGAGCTAAGGGCCAAACCAACGACCTACCCTTACCACCAAGCCCCCTCTTCATTGGCATTCTGGTCATGTTGGTGTCTATATGGCTCAAGGCTGGTCCACACTCAAACTCCTCATTAGTGAGCACTCTTCCAAGGTTATATGGCACCCATATGGCCAAAGGGCAAGGTTGTCCCAAGCCCCTTATCCAGTGAGCTCCACTCCAATATAGCGATGATGTCATATGCAAGTCCCTGTGAGTGAGGCTAGGGCTAATCTTAAGCCAATTTTCGTTCAACTCTACTCTGGTGTGCCTATGGTAATGTGGTGGGTTGGTCACCAGGGGTTGGGGTTAGACATCAGGCCCCAACCCTTTTGCACCATGGTTGTAAGGAGATTAGGTGACCAGGGGCTGGGGTTGACCACCTAACCCCTGCTCCTATATATGTGCTTCATAAACATTAAATAGGCACGACGTCCTTATGGGGTAAGAATCGCCCCTGTGGCATATTGACAAGGCTCTAGGTTGTTGGTTGTAAGGTCACATGTTTGAATCCTTCCTAGCCTATCTGACCTATACCAAAATTTTACCAAGCCACGAGGTGCCACATAGCGGCCTCTAGTTGGGCCATGTGGCACACTGTGATTGGTCCACCACAACAAAATGAAATAATCACAATGAACAATTCAACCAATATGAGGCTGAAACTTGACATGTTCCCATTGGTTTGTACCTTCAAAGACAATTGATGATCTTAGCAGTATGATAGCCCAGTCAACTGCCCAGTTAGGAAACCTATTAATTTTTAAGTTGTTGGGCCAAATGATCAAAACATGATAACTTGAGCATATAATATCAGATTGAGGTGAAACAAGTGTCATTGGATTCAGAATGATGAACATTTCAACATGATGTCAGTTTAAAAACATTATAGGAAATTTCATTTTTGAGTTAAAATTTGATCACTGGATCATTTCTTGAGCTCAAAACCCTTTCCTTTTCATGTTTCAACTTAGAACCCTTGGTCCAAGTTAAATTATTCTACCTAACTACCGAATCTCAACTTGTTTTTTATTTTACTTTTCCCTAAGATTTGTGACTAGAACCCTAGGGTTTCCAAACTGATTTTTAACTAGCATGTCATCCCATGTCAACACACAACGTCATTATTGGATATTAGATAAACCAACACTCCCTGTATGTTTCATGACATGGAATAACTGCCTCTCATGGATCCTTATCTTTGGTGATGCGATCGTTGACTAACATTTGGGGATTTTTCTCTAATGATAATCATGATTCCCAACAAGTGGTATTAGAGAATAGGTCATGGGTTCGATACACACTCGATTTGTGTTGATGGGGATACTTTTGTACACTAGATAAACCAACGCTCCCTGTGTATTTCCTAACATGGACTAACCACCTCTCATGGATCCTTATCTCTGGTGATGCTATCGTTGTATAACACCTGCGGGTTTTGGTCTAATGGAAATCACGATTCCCAACAGTCATTATATCATGGTTAATGCCAACAATATCGAATTTGTTTCTTATTTTAATATCTCAAATTTGACGAATCTCACAAATTATCCCATTTCTCGTAATCAACAATGCCCCCCCATGTGAACCAAATTACATTGGATATCTCTAAATTTAAAGGAAAATAGGGGTAATACCCAGCAAAAAATATCATGACCTTCCACTTATGGTGATTTCTTATAAGCATGTGTAGATATACTATTAACTTGTCTTATGATGATGATTCACTTAAATTACAAGTATATATTGTATTCCACTACGCAAGGATGAAAATTGATCAGCCACATCAGGGAGAGGATGTGTCCTATCATGTTTCATAACCATGTGATGATCAAGATGTGTCATATCGAGTTGATTAACCACTAGAGGAACAACATATGCACTATCAAATTCATCAACTACATTATGGGAACAATATGTGCCATATCGAGCTAATCAACCACTAGAGAAATAACATTTTCCCTATCAAGTTGATCAACCACCAAAAGAACATGTTGTTTCCTCTCGAGTTGATAGGATAATAGGGAGATACAGTGCTTTGGAAAGGGGTGCAAGATTTGCAGAAATTTTGGATGCAAGAAAAAAAAGGAGCTTGGGGAGCCTATCATTTCTCGCATTTTTAGAGAGAATGCCAATAACATCATTTGACAATATTTTTAGAAACATTAAGTTGTCATACAACTTAAATACTACATGTGTTGATCAAACATAAGAAACTAAAACATGCCACAAATATTTTGGTTGTCGAAGATGCTAAAAGTAGGAATATAGGTATGAGTGTCACTAAAAATATATCAAAGGCATTCACTATATTTAGAAAATCAACGAAACCGAATGTTCGAGTTGCTTGTAGCGAAATTACAATTGCTATTGTTGCACGAAGTACATAAAGACAATAAAATTTAGAAACAATGTCAAAATTGCTCAATGTCTTGAGAGAAACACTGCGCAAACATACTAAATTTAGGTTAGAATAAATGCAAATGATGAATCTGCTTGTTGGGATCTTATCACGAGAAAACCTTACTAAGATAGGCTTACAATAGGAATCAAAGCACTTATGGTAGAGTTTTGGAAGAGCCATTCCCATGTTATTCTAGAAAGAAAGCATATCATATGACATTTCATAGATAAAGGTGACTATGTAGATCACACTAAGCATGTTGTAGAAATGACAGAAGTTGAATTGTTTGAGGAATTTGAAGAAATCAATCACCATGTGAAGATATCCATGAGGATGTTTCAGAAATTGAAACCATGGTTTATTAGGCCTAATACAATCTGTGACATGTCTTGTTTCTGATATCATGTTGAATTTTAACTTCATTATGACACTTTCTAAGAATTTTACAAGAAGAACTGTCATCGGGAGCCTCCTCCTCCTATAGTGTGTGATTTTGTTTCATTAATATTATGGAGAAGGGAGCAAGAAGAGTTGTTTTCCAAGAAAATATGTATAGGTGGGAGAAGTTGCATTAAATGTGGTGATTTGGCATTGTTCCATAGGATATTTCTTATTGATCCCAAACAGACTGGGATGTTGGATGTCACTTTCACATGGAAGCGATATGAGTATATCATGGGATATCAACCATGTTCTTCAACTCTAGCACCTAAGAAGATCAACTATGTTGAGGATGAGATTCTTATTTCACAATTCATGCGCGTGTTTTAGAACCATATTTATATATATATCAAACACTCACATAGGTACAGGTGCAAGCTTCTAAATTTAAGCTTTCTCACAAAGTATTCTAGCCAAGAACAATCTTATCATTGGTAGAATTTTCCAAGAATTTCATATTTTCTGCTTAGGTAGAGATCCATAGTGAGTAAAATCACTTAAATGAAGTGTTCATATTCGTATATGTTATGTACATACATGCACAATTAAATTTTAATGGTATGAATAGAAATGATGAGTCACGTGATGTGATTAAGGAGTATCAATTTTACATCAACGATGATCGTGATCATAACACATTGTTTGTGCCACATTGATTTGACCTGATTTTATGAATCATTCAAAAAAAGGACATACCATTCAGAAAGTGTTGGATATGGTCAAATGGTTGTCTACGGAACTTTAGGTCAGCACATAGTTTTTATTGGTTAAGCTGACTACACAAGAAGACAAAAAATCATCATACTTGGAGCTATTTTGAAACATGACATGGAAAGAGTGAGAATAATGGTGCAAGTGCTTTTGTTAATTGAGCTCACTTAGGAGGTACAAAATGAACCATGATGCAAATCGACTCAAATCATCACTAGAGGTGGTGAACTGGTGCAGATCCCATTTAGGACATGAAGGTCATGAATCTATTAGGCTTGTGCATAGGTTCTTTTATAATGTTGAACTTGGTGATGTCAATAAATCCTTTTCTTGGTATTGTAATATCGTAGAAAGAACAAGTGAATTACACTCACTGTGAAGCAAAGACATGGGGCAAATATTTTCTATCAAGACAATAAAACTCACATGCTTTTGTTATGCATCTGACCCAAAGATATATGAGAATACAAATATACCCAAAAATAAGAAGATATAAATAGACATAAATGATTCTCTTTATTAATCAAAACCCTTAAGGTAGGGCAACACCATACATTTACTCCTTAAGGAAGGAGAACACTCCAGAAGCCATATGCCTGTTCATACAATAATCCTTCACATCTCTCAATGTGGAGTCTCTAGCGTCTATATAGACCTCATACATACAATACCATGGGTCATTACCATGGTTCCCTCAATACCATCTATCTAATACCATGGGTCTATTACATTATTACTAACTACTTATGGTCCCTTACATGATACGGGTTAACCACCTTATTTATTACTATGGCTTATCTCGTTATTACATTATTCCCTTGGTTCACTCCCTTTGTACCCCATATTATCCCCCCCAGGTATATAACAGCCACCATCATCCTTGTCCGAGGGAGGGTGCACTTGTGGAGCTCTCTTTAAAATTATATATATATATATATATATATATAATATATATATATATATATATATATATGGGCTTTTTAAATAAATAGTAATCCTATAGCATAAGTATGTTGATAGAATTGTTTATTTTGCAGTAGTGCTTCCAAAATTTTAATTTAATTATTTTAAATTCCATAGAATTTTTTTGAATATTCATAATAGTAAACATAAATGGTTATGATTTATCTCCAAAGTAGTTATGTTATTTTTACGTTTTAATTTAATTAATGAGTTAAAAATGCTAATGAACAAGTGTCATATGGAGTGAAATATGTTTTTTTGAAACATATAGTATTGATAAAAATATATATGGTAAAATCCAAGTAAATCTCCATAATTAATAATTTGTTCCACGTTTTTTTAAATAATATATGTTGACTTAAAATTAATAATAATAAAAATAATTTTAAAATAAAATTATATTAATTAGTTTTATGATCTTTTAAATTTCTAATAATTTATAGATAATGAAAATTCTAATAATTTATAGATAATGAAATAAATATTTAATATTTATTATGGATAAATGTCATTGGTCACTTAATATTAAATATATATAAACATAATACCTTATGCTTTTACTTGAAAAATCAAATACAATTAACCTATAGACAGAAATTATAAGTTTGCTAAAATTCTACTTGGATAAAGTTTGCTAAAATTATACTTTCATATTTAAAATTATGATGGGAAAAGAATATAAATGACAATCCATGAGTCAATTTGAGGAATTAAAACTTTCAATTTTATTAAAAAGTTTAATTGACATTTCTATCATGATGACATGTTCGTATGTTCAAAGGCTAAAAGAGAATAATTTATAGAAAAGCTTAGCATGAATTATGACGACTTGACAATGGATATGATTATTGCTTTGCTGAAGCCTCTAAGCCGATATTGATAGGGCAAAGTATAGCAAGAGTGACGGTGACACAAAGGATATTCAAAGTTTATGACTTATGAGACATATGACTGGATACCGAAGTCGAGGTTATTAGTGGAAGCTACCCCCAGAGTAACAGTGACAAAAGGATCAAAGATGACGATAATAAAACGGCTGTCAGTGGAAAGTATGACAAAACGATGAAAGATGATTTTAATAAAAGGGATATTCTTTTAATCTCATATAAGTTTTAAGTGCAAAACAGAATCCAAGTTGAAAAATTAGGAAGACTATTCTAACTCATTATTCTTGCACTATGATAGGTTTAATCAGATAATATAGTATTGATTGAGGGTGGAAAATATGTTAATGATGAAGAATAAATTATGGATAAAGGATTATGATAAAATATGATAGGCTTAACCAGATAATATAGTATTAGGAATTATTTAAAATTTTATTTAAGGGAAATTTTCTAAGATATTTATATTAAGTGAAATATTTTAAGATATATATATTTTGTTTATAGTATTAAATTCGAATTTTAATATAAATACGAATTCGATTGACACTTGAAAAGATTTTGACTATATAAAATTCAATATTGAACAAATCTACCATACATTTTATAAAATATATAACATATTATTATTATTAAATATTTCTTATATAATAGCTTATATTTCATTATTTCCAGCGTTAATATTTTCTGTTTATTTATTTTGTCTATTTTAAGATAATCTATTATTTGATTGTAACTGAGAAACATTAAATAAAATATTAATAATATAAATATAAAACTCAAGGCTGATGTCAACATAAATGAAATATTAGATATAAATGCACTATTAAATAATCTCCAGAAACCAAAAAATTATATCTCATTACTTAATTCCCTTGCAATCCAAATGTTATTAATAAATAAATATATAAATGTATTATAAATTCAAACCTTTTAAGCCAATCACAAAATATAATTACTTTAATTTAATTTCCATCAAATATTAATAAAACCAATTCAAATACCAAACTTATATTTAAAATATTTTACAATTTTGATTAAATTTAAAATTACATTTAATATTTGAATTTTTTAAATATATAACTTACCCTTTCCTTATTTTAATATAAAGGCAATTTTTAATAAAAAATAACTATTTTATAATTGAAATTCTTAAGTACAAATTCCCTGACATTTTTTTTAATGTGCTTCTAAAATAATGCTTCCGTGGATTGATGTTTCTATATAAATGTATGAAAATGGTGAATATTCCCGGGGATGGATGTTTCTGTATATACGCATTACGTTGGCTATTTGCTTAATGAACATAAGAGATTGAAACATTGTTATGGAGCATCCTACCCATTGTTCAAATTTGAACACGTCATAGCTTTTCTGAAGCTTTTTAGCATGTCACGGAAGTGTTCAACGAAATTTACTAGTCAAAAGAAATTTAAATTTTGATTTTTAAAGGGTTTTTTTTAAATTTAAATAATATTATAAAATGCTCTATGAAAGGGCAGTCTCTCCATAGGACATTTCAAAAAATTCCAGTTTTCTGAGTGATGTAACACTCTAAAGCCTTCACGAGATTCTAGCAATCTCCAATGGGACGTAACGACGGTTGTTCATCCATTCCTAGGTCATCAGTCAAAATGGAAATATTGATAGAATTAGTAGTCATGGTATGAGGTTTATGTTCGCATTCATTGATAACAAAGGTTTATTTTAGCATTCATTGATAGCAGAGGAGAAGTAGCTATGTACTGGTATCCGTGAACATGGCATATTTTGAAGGTATCATCGATTTAGAAGAAAAGAATGACAAAAGAGAGAATTAATGATGACTAAGGTAGATTATTTTGAGCTTGTGAATCTTGCCTTCATTGATTTTTCCAATCCCAACCTTAGGGCGAGTGCAGCACAAGTTCGCAAGTTAATTTTAACTTAGTGCTAATTTTCAACCTTCATTTCCCTTGCCTTTCATTCAGTTCATTGATTTAGACAGAACCTGTTAAAATTATTATGTATGGAATGGTTGATTGATCTTATTATAGTCATGTGTAGAATGGATTTTTTTTTATATCGTACACTATGTCATCGATGAAGATTTTTTTGACTAACTCTTTGAGCAAAGTGGACAGCCTTTTTCCCTTTGTGAGGAGGAAGCGATGAAATTGCTGCGGAATGAGAACCATCAAGGTTACACTCCTTATCAAGCAGAATCTCTTAATATTTCCATATGGATTTATGTCTCCTTATATTTACTTCTTCTTGTAATTACATCTTACTCTGTTCAACTCTGAAAAATCAATCCATTCAAGTATTTGACTTCATATTTTTTCATATATTCTTTTTTCCATGGGATTGGAAGGGGAGTTAGGAAGAATTTGAAGCATCGATAAAGGAAAGCGATTGCACGGTCTCAATTAATGGCCTTCAAGAGTGATGTAATTCAACATTTGAAATGATAATTTTCATACTTGTCCCATGCTTAAAAATAGATTAAGGTGACAATATTGACATTTTTACATCATAACCATATATTACAGTTTCCATGCATCTCCATTTTCCTTTGTTAATTTGTAAAATTTTATTCTCTTGTCAACCCACCATTAACACAATTAACAAAATATTGTTCAATTATGAGACTACCCCATTAAATGGTGATAACTACACTCACTGATTCACAAACCTTTTTTTCATCTAGTAAATAACTACTACCATCTACTACATTTTTGAGGATGCCGAATATATTTGAGTATTGATCATGCCGAATATATTCGAGTATTGATCATCCTACCGGTATGAAAACATCTCCCATCCTACCTTTATGAGGACATATTCATGACATTACTTTGATGTTCCACATAGATATCATGAGATAGTATAATAAGGCTGATAGGGTTCCTTACATTTTCCATGAAGACATCATTACTTTGAAACTCTGATGTTTGATATGGAAATCTTGAGATATTATAATAAGATCAATAGGGTTCTTTCTTTAGGTGTTCTTTTTAGTGAATATTGGTATATAGACAAAGTAATCTCTTTTATTAAGAAAAATTTAATAGCATAAATGAATACATTCTCATTTTATAGTAATAAATGAATAATTTCTCATTTTATAGCAATAAATGAAATAAATTAGTTAAAGATGTAATTTTATAGTGTTTAAAAATAGATTAAAGGGATAATATTGACATTTTTACATCATAACCGTATTTTCTATTGTATGTTCATTTTATTTCCTAATTTGCAAAGAAAAGAATGACAAAAGAGAGAATTAATGATGACTAAGGTAGATTATTTTGAGCCTGTGAATCTTGCCTTCATTGATTTTTCCAATCCCAACCTTAGGGCGAGTGCAACACAAGTTCACAAGTTAATTTTAACTTAGTGCTAATTTTCAACCTTCATTTCCCTCGCCTTTCATTCAGTTAATTGATTTAGACAGAACCTGTTAAAATTATTATGTATGGAATGGTTGATTGATCTTAATATAGTCATGTGTAGAATGGATTTTTTTTTTTTTATATCGTACACCATGTCATCGATGAAGATTTTTTTGACTAACTCTTTGAGCAAAGTGGACAGCCTTTTTCCCTTTGTGAGGAGGAAACGATGAAATTGCTGCGGAATGAGAACCATCAAGGTTACACTCCTTATCAAGCAGAATCTCTTAATATTTCCATATGGATTTGTGTCTTCTTATA
This sequence comes from Pinus taeda, assembly GCA_000404065.3. Lineage (NCBI taxonomy): Eukaryota > Viridiplantae > Streptophyta > Pinopsida > Pinales > Pinaceae > Pinus > Pinus taeda. The sequence continues at coordinate 11,228 of APFE030521545.1, read as the reverse complement.
TTTACTTCTTCTTGTAATTACATCTTACTCTACTCAACTCTGAAAAATCAATCCATTCAAGTATTTGACTTCATATTTTTTCATATATTCTCTTTTCCATGGGATTGGAAGGGAAGTTAGGAAGCATTTGAAGCATTGATAAAGGAAAGCGATTGCATGGTCTCAATTAATGGCCTTCAAGAGTGATGTAATTCAACATTTGAAATGATAATTTTCATGCTTGTCCCACGCTTAAAAATAGATTAAAGTGACAATATTGACATTTTTACATCATAACCATATATTACATTTTCTATATTACAGTTTCTATGCATCTCCATTTTCCTTCATTAATTTGTAAAATTTTATTCTCTTGTCAACCCACCATTAACATAATTAACAGAAGATTGTTCAATTATGAGACTACCCCATTAAATGGTGATAACTACACTCACTGATTCACAAACCTTTTTTTCATCTAGTAAATAACTACTACCATCTACTACATTTTTGAGGATGCCGAATATATTTGAGTATTGATCATGCCGAATATATTCGAGTATTGATCATCCTACCGGTATGAAAACATCTCCCATCCTACCTTTATGAGGACATATTCATGACATTACTTTGATGTTCCACATAGATATCATGAGATAGTATAATAAGGCTGATAGGGTTCCTTACATTTTCCATGAAGACATCATTACTTTGAAACTCTGATGTTTGATATGGAAATCTTGAGATATTATAATAAGATCAATAGGGTTCTTTCTTTAGGTGTTCTTTTTAGTGAATATTGGTATATAGACAAAGTAATCTTTTTTAATTTTAATTATTATTTATGATAATGATACATTCTTCATTTTATATATAATGAATAATTTCTCTTTTGATAATAAATTGGAATAAATTAGTTAAAGATGTAATTTATAGTGTTTTTAAAAATAGATTAAAGGGATAATATTGACATTTTTACATCATAACGCTTTTCTATTGTATCTTCATTTTATTTCCTTAGTTGCAATTTTTTTTTTTATTTTGTTTCACCAACTATTCAAACAAGATTGTTTCAATTATGAGATACCGCCTTGATTGGTGGTAACTAAGCTTAGTGGTTCATGATTTTTTATATTAATTGTAAATAATATACCATCTCTTTTCTACTTTTAGGAGATTCCGTGACTCCAATGATTAATTGGCTTACAAAAACCCTTAGCATTGCTAGGCTTACTATTAAGCCTAGCATTTTATAAATCAAACTTACTTAAAACACCGTATTTCTTCTTTATCTAAAATATTTTCTTTATTAACTCTCTAGTTTTTCAAAACATACATTATACTAAAAAAAATTGAGAAAGAATAAAGCTATTCTTCCCATTTAAGATTTTGTAGAGTTTTGAACCGAGAGAAGTTTTAAAATGAAACTCCAGGGCTCTATTAATAACCACACAACTGAAGATGGTCTGCCTACAAGGCTACAACTTAATTTCGTTTTTCTGGTTGGTAGTCCCAAAATATATAGAATGCCAATAGCTATCCATAAAACTACTATTGCGTCCCCCACTCCATTCTCTCTATTAGGTATCTAGTAAATAAGTTGTTCGTGTCGGTGTCCATGTAGTTGTTGCTATGAAGGGTTTTTAAGGAGATGTTGAAATCATAGAAAAATTAAATGAAATTGTTAATGAAAAGAAACCATATTATTAGAAAAAGACATCAATGAAAAGAAACCACATTATTAGAAAAAGAAATCAACCAAACTTGAATTCATTGTAAGGACCAAATTTGAAAAAAAATCTTAAACAACAAAAGCACAACCAGCCAAGCCATACAACAACAACACTGCAGATATGTATTATATATTACAATGTTTCCCTATTAGATATAGAAAAGTTTCCTTTTAATTACATAAATTTTTGAATTTATAGAGTTTCAAGTTTTTAATGAAGATAAAATTATGTTTAGAGAATTTTCAGGGAAATCACATAAACGATCTTTTGTCAACGCGTTTAGAACCAACCAGTGTGGTTCATCGTCAGGACAAGTTGATTGAGCAATATTAAGAGAAAAGTTCACTTCTCTTGCTTGTTGAAGGTATATATTTGTCTTTTTTATTTGCTTTAAATTGTTTCATGCTGAACAAAATTGATAGTATAAATTACAAACAAATGAAAACTAAAAAAACTTTTTCCATTGTGCAAATGGATTTATATTTTCAATGATGTAAATTTAAATACTTTTGAAGATTGTCTAATGAATATAAGAAAGACATATTTACCTTTTTAATAGAATTTGAGAAAATTTTTTACCTATTTACTAAATTTTATTGAGATTTTATAGTGTTTTAATGTAGCCACTTTTTTAATTTTAAAGATTTAGGAGGACACCATTTCATTTTGGCAATTTTTTTAATGAATGAGTTTATTTAATTACACTTATTATAGAAGTACAATTTTTTTTATAACTTTTCATCTTTGAAGCATCAAATAAATATATGCCCTTCCAAATAAAATGAAGACCAACCCTTAAAATTTGATCACTGATATTACACTCTTTTGAGATGTTCAAAATTGCAGCTGGGAGTGGAGAACAATGTGCCAATTTAGTTGATTTCATGAGCTCACATTGAAATTAATGTATTAAATCACTAGAGGAATCGTATCAACGAATTTCCAAACTTTTTCGACCAATATGGCTGAACTTGGTAACTATGGTTTTGTTGAGTTAAAAATAAAGAAGGTTAGTATTGTGACAAATATTTTGAAATTTAGATTTAGTTTTATCTTTAACCATTTTAGTGTCACAATGGTATCAAATTTTTTTATCCTATAGTGTTTTTGGGCTTGGCCAATTTCCAATTTAGCTATGGAATTTATGAGAAATTTCTTATTTTAACAATGCTTATTTTCTTCTTTGCACTAATCAAGATAGAGAGAAATTTGACTTTGAATTCATACCTCCTTTATAATTTATAGTTTCTTCTTTTCCACCACTTTATCACTCACAATTTCTCATAAAAAATTCTTATGATAAATATTTTTATATTATTCCTATTATCTTTATGATAAAGAAAAACAAAGTTCCCTATTTTGGACAAATTTCAGAGTACTGTGATAACTTAATGAGTCAAGTCCAGTAAATCCCTTCATGAATTGTATCATGTGTTGCCATAATATTTTTTCAAAGTTTATGCAAAATATGACATGTTATTTCTTTAACCAGAGAAATTGAAAATATCGCCATTATCGAGCTATTGTGCATCACCCAACTATCGAATAATCACTTCATATTTTTCTGCACAACCATATGGTGGGATCAAAGTAACAACCTCTATAAACTCATGCCCACTCTAAACATAGTCCATAAATAATCACTTCATATGGTGGGATCAAAGTAACAACCTCTATAAACTCATGCCCACTCTAAACATAGTCCATATGGAAAAGGACTCACGTATTTGCACATTTATGTAGATTACATGGTAGTAATTTAATGGGTAAAAGAGGATTTCAACATTAAAAAGTTTACACTCTTTTCTTTATTGGGAGATTTGAAATGACTCCCATAAATAATTATGAATGCGTGCAAACTTTAACATTTTTTAGATTCCGAGAAGCTTTTTGGATTTAGTCATAGAAATTTTGTAGGTAGTTGATAGTTCTTTAAGTTTATGACATGCGCTACCATTTTGGGCTTCCACAAAATGGAAATGGCCTATTAGGATGTAATTTTTTCACGAGGATAATCATAACTTTTTTGCGTTCCAAAGAAAATTTTAAAATTTTTTATAGGAATATAAGAAATGTTTAATGAGAAAATTTATAAAATGCTTCATGAATTAAGATAGATTTAAAATGAGATAATTATTCTTAAACTAAATAATGATGGAAGAAAGTGTATAAAACCAAAAATGTGTCCTTATTAACAACATAAAAATACATAATTATTGAAAAGGAAGGCTTAATGAATTATTGTGGAATTATTCAACAGTTAGAAAATGGTAATACGTTATAGAGTCTATAATATGTCAATAAGAGTATTCAATAGAATAATTGTTCTCAATAGATTTTAGGAGCATAACACTAAGTTTAAAAAAATTCTATATACTTTTAACTTAAACACTCAATAAATTTAAATAACAAAATCATAAGCAATTTATGGTTTTCTAATTCCATATGTTAGTAACAACTAACAATTTCTTGGTCAACTACTATTGCTTAGCAATGATTCTTTGATAATACTTAGTATACCACTATTGAACCTTCATTGAGATAAGTACTCTACTACAAAACTACAAGGTGTATGTCATACCTATCTCAACATTCTCCCACTTTCCATATGCCTTGCAAGAGTCCAACCGAAAATGCATCAAACTATGAGTTAACTACTAGAGGTCATAAGGCATTCAAACTCATAACACCACTTAAGCTTACATGTTCTCATCACTTTCATCAATGCATATCCAAAATTTTGAAAAATGTTAACATTATTGAATATCACCCTTCCATCCTTTACCATTCTCCAAATGGGTTAATATTAGATATCACTACAACTTTTCTTTCCATGAAAGGTCAAGTTCTTAGCCAAACAAGTGGTATTGTTGATATCACACTAAATCATAATAATTATATGACCTAGACCTACATTCGAACTAGTTTTATAAGTTAAACAAAATCCTTATAACATCCTTCTATGCATGAATAACTAATATATACTCTATTTATAGTGGATAAAACAAGTAGATATTTCCACTTGCTCATCCATAGGCAAACTTTAGGACACCTTATTTTCTATCTCCATTGCCTCTTTCAAAATTTTAAGGTAATAAATGTTAGAAAATAAATAATATATACATTTGGAATTAGATAAACTATAATTTTACATGCTTGGTTCTCTTTGATGTTGAGTGGACCTCCATATAACTTGAATTGATTTTTCCTTCCTTTTCAACAACTTAAGAGCTCCCTCCTTTTTACGTTTCATCATTGAACTTCCTTTCCATTTTCAGTATGTTTCTCATATTCTTTATTGGTACTAGTATGAGAAGAAGGGCTAATTTCCCTTAATATAACATTTTTCTCTATAAAAATAGCTCCCAATCACAAGATCCAAAATATTGTACCCTTTAATAGTAGCACCATATTCAATGAGAATACATTTCACTACCTTTTTATCTATATTCAGTTGCTTCTCCTTAGGTATGTAAGAATATGTTTCATAATGAAAAACAAGAGTATAATAAGATGGGGGATCCTTTCTTTTTCAACCCTCCATAATAGTATTATGAGCAATATCTAAGTGGGAAACTTATTAATCAAATACAATGTAGTATAAAATCACTTCTTCCCATAAATTTTATTCTAACCTCTCTCCACTAAGCACGCTCCTAGCTTTCTCCATCAATGTCATATACACTTGCTTCATAAATGCATTATGTTGAGAGGTATACATATTTTTCTTATGTATTTCATTTCCACTGTCCATATAAAATTTATTAAACTCTACCACATAAAAGAAACACCTTTATTAGTGCTTATATTTTAAACATTCTACTAGCCTCAAATTAAACTCTACCAAATAAAAGAAACACCTTTATTAGTCCTTATATTTTAAACTTTCTACTAGTCTCATTTTCGAGGAGAGCTTTAAAATCTTAAAATTATTAAAGATATTTAAAATTTAATACTAAAAATACACGTGTCCTTTTCTAATAATCATCAATGAAAGGAAACATAATCACAGCCTAACAAATTTGTAGGAACTAAAAGCAAATATATCAAATTGAAATAAGTCCAACAATCGTGTGAGAACTACAAGGACCGGGAATTTCGAGAATTTTTGTAATTTAATTGGTTTTTTTTTGGTTAACTAATAAAATCAATAGTTAGAATCATAAAATAGGTTTATAAGTTTTTAAAGGGAAAGATAGAAACTATTTTTTATTATATTTTCATCTTAATCTTTATGGTTTATTCAAATCAAGTCCTAGCCCATCATGAATGTGGATTTAAATTATGCATCACAAGCAACCAACAAAATTAAAAAATACCAAGATAAAATTGTCTTTTGAAAGAACTTTTTTTCATGTTTTTTTATCTTTTCAATGTGTATATACTCAAAAGTATATAATGTGGGTACTCACTTGTTGTATAATTTAATTGCCATTCCAACACGTTCCTATAATTAACATTTGAGCAAACCTATTAAAACATAAGTCAACAATACAATTAAAAAAAATATTTTTCTTCTCTTTGCTCCAAAAATATTTACCCTTAGATGTGACATCATCATCTTGAATCATATTAATTCTTTTAAAGTTAACATTTTAGTAAAACATTATTTTAAAAACCATTTTTTAGCTTGAAATTTCTATAATAACAATTTATAATTATGAACGTGTAGATTCCATATATCTCTTTGCGAGATAAATTGACTAACTTTTATGTTAAATGATACTTGCATTAAGCTGAATTAAAGTTGTTATATGAACACCCTTAGTGAGCATCGTAGCTTCTTGGAACATATTACACCCATTATCATTAAAAAAACCTACATACCCACATGATTGAGTATTCTTACTATAGAGTGTTTAATTTCAAATCTAGAATGTGCAAACTCCATGAATAATCTACAACCTACCATAAGGGAATTTAATCAAGAATCTACCACAATTAATTACGCTAACATGAAAGTCATTAATGAGGTATACATTTCAACTATATCGTAATTGCCGTAGATAGAAAATAAATCCCTATGAGATGTCATATGGAAGGAATCCATACCGTCTATAAACTATTCACTCTCACTTGCATGGATTACCAACATTGTAATAATGGAATCTCCACCTTCGTCTCATGAAGGGTTTTTGAAATTATTTTTAGAATCATTCCTTTCATACTTATTTTTATTTTTCTCTTCATTCTAGTCTATTTTGAAATGTTCAATCTTATTTCAATCTCAATATTTCTCCTTGGAGTTTCCAAGATACTAATGTGTCCCATGACATTATGATTTATGTGTTTGTCTTTTTTTTTTTTTTTTTTTCTTCTTCCATGAGTAGTGAAATACTAATTAGTGGATTTAGAATCCATTCACCTCACCCCCTCTAAGACTAAATCATCCACTTCCTAATCAAGCCCTCTAAGACTAAATCATCCACTTCCTAATCAAGAAATGTTATAGTGCTTCCAACAATCCTTAATAGGTTTTGCCATGAACCAAGAAAAGAGAAAAAAATGGGACAAAAAATGATCCCCATCCATATTAACTCCAATTGATATCCTTTGAGTCATAATAATATTACTTGAATTCATATTCTTAGCTACATAATCATCATTACCCATTATTGATGAAAAAAACCTATTCCAGAAAAATTTATTAACGAGGGATTTAGCGAGTATGAATTCCCCAACTTGTAAAAACTTGAAGTTGTGAACTTATGAAAAACATTAAATGGTATCAAATTATTGATACATATGACATCGTTATATTTTTTTCATCCATCTTGATGTTTTCAGAGGAGGAAAAGTGGAGAAATCAACTCATGGGGTCATTTTTACTAGTGAGATCCAGATTATAAAATTGGGTTTTGAAACCTTTCATAAGAAGTTTGAGGCATCAAACAACATTTTTTGGGGATAAAAAATTGTTTCTTAAGGACCACAACATTTTGTGTTATTCTACACACTTATACCTTTATGGAAATGCAAGAATCCCTTAATTGGAGTATCTATGCAATGCCACTAAAGAGTTGACCTTCCTATTTTTACCACCATAGTTTGAGAGGATGTCATGTCAGTGCCCATTATTCATGGAAAATGAGCTAGCATGTGATCATGAGCAAGAAGACTCTAGAAGCTTTAATATTGTAACTCTATCTAAGGTTTGAAGGAGTCAAACCTAACCACTAGCCGACTATTGGGATGTGTCATAATGAAACCAATAGGAGGAAAAAGTATTTTACTCTATTCGAGTGCATTTTTTTCATAAATGAGTAGAGTAGTGAAGAGTGGATAGGGAGAGAGAAAATAGAGAGGATTCATCCATTATAAAAACCCACAAGCCATAGGTCTCACTTCTTTCTACTTGCATCTATTTTCCATTTAGAGAAAGAGAGCAAAATGAGCTCATCTTCTAGCTAGCTTTTCTCATAAAAGGGTTTCACAAGTGATATCCTGTATTAATTTGTGCTTTGTGATTTTTATTTCATTTGTTTGTATTTTATACGTAATTATAATTTGCATGCATACACAATAAATACAAATTTGTAGATCCAAAAAGCTAAGGAGAAATAAACCCACATAGTGTAGGTTTTTGATAGCATAATTTTTATCACATTTGTTGTGATGCACTATCTAGTAGAATATTCGTGACATGTTATGGATAAATTACATAAAGGAATCATGATAAGGCTTCTCACGTTTCTCTCCAACACTACCCATTCTCTATATTTCGTATTAGAGGGTTTGATTCTATATACTACAACCCATAGATCATGATATATGAGAAAATCCTCCCTATGAAGCTTCCACAACTCAATGTTAGTGTTATTCAGCTTTTTGTTGAGATTTTCTGTTTGTAACAGTGTGAGAGGTTTTATGAGAATTTATTGATGTAATCTCTAATTTGATTAATAAACTCCTGATGCCTATGTTTGGTGGACGTAGCCCAGATTGGTTGGGTGAACCACGTTAATTTTTTGTGTTTATGTGCTTGATATTCTGTTGTGTGTTATTTTTTAATTTAGTTTTTTGTGCAACCTTGATCCACACTTTTCCATTACTAATGAAGACATTCTTGTCATTTTCCTATAACATGATTTCAGTAATAGAAGTGATGGTAAAGCTCCCACTGAAACCAAGATTATATCAAAAATCCTATCCCTAAAATCTTGGGTCTAAGTTGACCAAACTTTGATACTAAATGAAAAGAAGAAAGATGTAAAATACACTTCTTCTTGAGGGAACAACATGCAACCATTAAACAAGGATTTCTTGAGGAAAAACATTTGAGGAGAAAAATACTCACACATCAAAGCACACTCATTATATTATTAAGTAATTAACAAAGGATTACAATACATTATTAGGCCTATAGGTTATCCATCCCAACCACTCCATAAATAAGGTTAACAAAAAGATAGCCTATTTATCATTTCCCAATCCTATATGCTACAACACTAGAACTAAAATGACCTATTGTTATTGCTTAGCATTAATTACCGACTATTGTTTAACCATCATCAACATAATTGCTAAAAACTAGAATGGATAACACATAGATGCACACACTTGTGTGTGGGTGGTATATCCCTTTCTCACTTAGGGGCATTTATGCTCACATGATTTAGTTTTATGACCTCTTACCCTCATGCATACCAAAGTAGTTGGTCTACACAAAATGGGTTGCAATTTAGTATTATTGTTTGCGAGGAACCACATTTCATTATTAAACACCAAATTGATGTGCGACCCTTGTTTTATAGAAAACTTTTAATGTATATTATATTCCCTCTCGATTTAGACCTGTGACCCACCTGGAAAACACATCTTACTAACCCTATATATATAAACCTCCATTATAAGTATCTATGAGTTATCCCCTATTTTCTTCCAGGATTATAGTCAACTTATCCGGTAAAACTAATAATATCCTTTGTTCAATTCTCTCTAAGGGGTATTCCACGCTCTCTCACATTAATAATCTGGTCTGACTAGTGAAGATTTCGTGATAACCGGGTTCCTTTAGAAGGTCCTGTACTTTCCTGGCCCGATAGAATGACTGACCTGTGACTCGTACGAAATGACATCATAGGAAAATTCACGGGGAAAACTTAACTTTAAGATTGGAGCTGTTCAGCGTGCCTTTTTAATGGTGGATCCACCATTCAATACGAAAGTGAAAGCAGAAAGAACCAGCGAGTAGATGTAGAGTACGACCTATGATATTTTCTGGGGCCATCTAGGTAAGTGAGTTCACTTCACTGTTTTTGAACTAGTTAGTTTTAAGTCAATTTTGAGCTGGTAGGTAAACTGTAAAGAAGTATTTTCAAAGTTCACAAAATTTCCAAAATAAATAATGCCCGTCGATGTCCCTATCAGATTATACAGTAAATAAGTATTTTCAAACTTTTCTTGAAAAATCCATTCATTGCTTTGGCCGACTGATGAATTGAAATCGACGAGTACTGCAATAAGAAAGCTAGCGAAGAGATCGCGTGTAGCAACAATCATACGAACTGTTCCGCTGTTCCGCAATTCATTTGGTCGGTCACAGCTGTGGAGAATAATAGGGTTGACGTCATTGCTGGCGTCATCTCGACAAGACGTTGAGACTTTTCCCACACTTGCACCTTTTGGAAAACACCCTAAGCAGAAATTGACGGTGGAGAAGCTGATGCGATGAACTTTTGGAAAAACCCAAAGCAGATATTGACGGTGGTGAAGCTGATGCGATCCATTTTTGGCTGATGGTTGGTCAAGCTATCGAATCACGTGGGCCATTTCTGTCGTTATAAGAGGATAAGATTGTAATTTCTTGTGATCGATATGTTCGAACATTCTGTGTTAATGCGTGAAGGTTATATATGAAAAAGTAAATTCTTGGGGAGTTTCAATGGTTTCAAGGAAACGACGGGGAAAGTAACATCAAAGAAATGACCGACTGTCCCCTTGCACACAAGATGCTTGATGATCCACGAAATAAAATTGAACTTTCATGTGAATGTCCACTAGTATTTCGTCCCACATTCACCAGGACCATTGTCCCAGCGTACGCATGCCTGATACCCTTTAGGTTTCAAATTCAAAAGGACTATGATATTATTAGAGGCTATCGCAGCGTAGACCTGCTTGATTCCCCTTTAAAGTTTCGAAGGGTCGAGTTCTAGAACAGGAAGGTACATGCCCCGTTTTCATCCAAGTGGTGTGCTCAATAGAATGTTGATTATGGCCAGACAAGATATCAAGAATATTTGAATTTGATTATTGCAAGATAGCACATATCAAGAATGTTTGAATCAATTTTCAAGCAGACAATCGAATTGAAAGTAGATTATGGTAATCCATGCATTACATTTGAGCAATCATGATTTCAACTTGTCTGTATGTTACTATTTGTTAGGTATTCGCACATGGAACATGGAGTCAACAGTCACAATAATCTTATTTCAGTTGGAATCCTTCAGCTCCATAGGCAGCCTACATTTAAAAATAAACCTAGGTTTAGGGATTCAAAAGTAGTTAACA
>APFE030521533.1:156283-174424 GCA_000404065.3 Pinus taeda | reverse complement strand
TGTAGTAGTTGCATGTAGTTGCATGTTTTAACTAAGAGTCCGCATGCCGTTGCATGTAGTTGCATGTAGTTGTATGCTCTAACTGAGAGTCTGCATGTAGGTGTAGTAGTTCCAACATTCCCCAACCCAGATTAACTGCAAATGAAAGGCCGAATCCGAATGAACTACGAATATCCAGATTAAGTGCAAATGAAAGGGTTTTTGTCTTTTGTCATAATTTAAAACAATTTCATACAATTTGAGCGACCTGATGAAATTGCTTTTGCTTTTGTCTGAATTCAAGACAATTAATAAAATTAAATAAATGTCCTAAATAAGCGTATTAAAACACCCAATCTTGTGGTAGTGTAGAGGTGCATAGATGCCATCAACGTGCTCGCCAATTATCTAGGAAAGTAGTATGGATATTAGATGTATCCAACTGAATTTTACATTCTCTGCACTTTCCAAAGAGTACTTGTAGTCTACCCATGGACAAGCAATTTTTGGAGAAAAATATATAGCTAAAACTCCCTTCCAACTAAGAGGACTTGTAGTCTACTAGCAGACAAGCAATTTTTGGAGAAACATATCTAGCTAAAACCCCCTTCCAAATACAACACCTTTTACTAAACATATTGATGAATCATGTTTATATCCCAAAACATTGTAGCATTAAATTCATCAGCAAGAGATAAATGACGCAAGGACAACAACACCATCTTCTTCTTCTGCAATTGTTCATATCATAGATATATTATATTGGTTCTTTTTTGCTTTCTATCTTCATCATGTCTTCATAAAATCTAGTAGTCAATGATTTTTCCAAATAAAAGTTATCTCTTGTTGGAATTCCCACTTCCTAAACAAACTCAAACTCATGGCACTAGTCTGCCAAACTGAATCTCACAAGATTCCTTCAAACAAACTGACAACAAGACATAACAATTGCTAAAGATACAAATCCCCACAAGGCTAGAGAAATTGTTATTTACCATAATAAATAACACCATATTGACGAAGGAAAAAACCTGTGATACTCACAGTATGCATATAAAATGCATAATCTCATCAATCCCAAGAATTTCAATGACCTGCCTAGTCAAACCTTCAAAGCATTAAGGCTAAGGCTCTTTAACTAAATCTCATGCGAAACGGTTCAATAACTAACCCCAGTCTGATCCTTAGTTCATCATTTGCTGCAGAACCCTATAACTCAACTCTTCATCTTTTATGGAAACTTTGGTTAATTTTATAACCACGCATGTTAGCCAAACCCCACCCTACATGCCAGCTCATCCTTTATCGTAATCGTGGAGTTCAAAAGATTCAATATGACATGCATTCAAGTTTCTTGACTTGTAATATGCGATTTACCTTTCCACCATTGATTTTGTCCACTAGATCAACGGTTGTTGCAATCTCGCATCACACCCACCTGTGACTTCATCGTCTCTCGCATGCGATATGTGATAACACAACTAGACTTCCAATAGAATGAAACCGTGCTTATAACCTTTTCGGGTACACTCTACACAAGCTTTATCGCTCAATCTCCACTGTCAATCTTACCTTCAATCCGATGGTTGATGTCTTCTCCTGATCAACAGACTTTCTTGGTGATCTTGCACCGTAGATCAAAACCCATTTGATCCCACGGTCCATAATGATATCGCACAGACCACTTGCACGACGTCTAAGAAGCTTACAGAGCCGATAAGGATTATACAACCTTAATTTATAAATGTTTGGGCCCACCTTTGAGGTTAAAGTTTGATCTCTTTACGACTTGATATCCATTGGATGATGAAAGCCATCAAATCCTATGGTTTGCTGCCCTTTAACTAGCATGTGAGTTATTAGCCAAGTTAACCCCACAATTGACTGTGATGTAAGCATTGACTATGGGATCGACTATTAGAATTTACTACAGGACTCAACCACGATCAAGGGAATTTGTTCTCTCATACCCCCGCTACTCTTTACTTTGGGTTTATGTCATTTCTTCAATGTCTTTTGGGGTTTCAGCTTCCTTCAGAGTTCTGGTCCTTCGCTGTTCTGCGACAACTCTTTCATTAACTTAACTCCACTCGCGCCTTTATGCTCCTCCACCTTCACTGTAACACTAAAGGCTTCTTCCTATACTATCGATGTGTACAAAGTTGTAACATCTCTTTGTTACTCTTGTCTGTATTTTTCCTTTGATTCTGCACATGCAACTTCTGTTACATAGAACTTACTCTAATTCATGCACCGATTATAACTAAATTATTACATACACACACATAACTCAAAATCAAATTGTTTGTATTTAATAAACAAGTATTTACATAGTGAATTCCTTCTCGACCTGATCTTCTATATCAGTGGCCTTTCTTCTCCTGCCGGTGGCCTTACAATCTCACTAACTCACTACCTAATTCACTAACTACTTCTCTAACTACTTACTTTCTATGTTTTTTAGGCTTACATTTATACAAAAGGTTCTGTTGAACTAATTCTAGTTCAGAGCCTTAATATGCTGAACTAACTCCTGAATATTCTCTAAGTCCACTTTTAACTCCAATTAATCCCTTAGAATCCTCTCTAGTTCCTCGAATCATGAGACCAATAAGAGTTACAATTGATTTCCATCTCTCTCAATTCTCACTAATCACTCATGTTCTCCTACATTCGAGAGCATTTACAACCTCACAATATCCAATTAATTCATATTCTAATCACTTAGAACATTAATGATTACATACATAGCATAGAAGTCCAACTTTTTTAAAAACAAAAGACCACTTAAGTCAACTAAAACATAATGAAGTTGCTAATAAGTTGCTAATATGTATGCTTTGCATCATATACGTAGACTTTTCATTGCCCTTTACCATACATCATCATCACCAAAATCAATCATTTTGTGTTGGAAATCATCAACAAAAAATCTTCCCTCCAACCCATTGGATCCACCCAACCCGGAACTCTTGAACTATGCCATTTTTCCAAAATCATTACGTGCCTGCAATTGTTGCTGCTGCTATTGGAGTCTGTAAACTGGAGATTCTCTTCCACGCTATACACCTGAATTCTCTTCCAATTACTATGTGTCAACTCATGACGATGGAATGTAATTGATAGGGAATCTATACGAATGTGTCAGGAAAGAGCGTCCAATTACTGTGTCAACACATGACCATCGAATGTAACTTATAGGGACTCTATGTGAATGTCTCTCGAGAGAGCGTGAGAGAGCGTGACTGTAAGAACACTGGTACACATTGAATTAGATATCTCCAAATTTGCCATCTAATTGGCAACCTTCTCGCCTTCGATGATGTCTCCATCGTTGCAAAGTTCTATTCCCCTCTGTGATTGTGGTGGCTCTTTTGGCATTACATTTACGCAGATATCAATCAACATGAAGGACTACATATACAATTTGTGATCCAGTGCGAGCTCAACATTGACATAATAATATCATACATTTTTTTATAACTAGACTTTTTTGATAAATATTAGGCAGGATGTCTTCATGAACATCCTTAATACACAGAATACCTAGGCCCAACTTCGTGAATGATCTCTGAAGGCTATGTTTCCTGTGGTGCTTAGCACATCAATTCTCGAACAAAAATAACAGCACAACAGCCCAATCCCAACTCAGCTAATGCTTTGTCATTTCAATGAAAAAGTTTTTCAATGTCCTCACCCAGTTTTATTCCTCTGGACCGTGATAACTAGCTCGTCCCAAGATCCTTTTGAGCAGATCCACAGGGCAGATACCTTCGGCACTGTCTTATTTTATTTCAAGAATTGAAATCTCACATGTTTGGCGACTAGGAGGAACCTTAATTGCTCTTTATCCTCCCAACCCTTCTTCGAACAAATATTTTACTGAGCAAAGAATATTGCTAGCCATAATTTAACCTTCACTGCTTGCTCAACCATGACTCGTCTAACCTGCATCATCATCATCATCATTTTTTTTTCCTTTAATATACTTAAAATACATTTCATAAAGAAACATGTTTACATATATCAAAATGGATTCACATGAAATCTATATGATCTAAATCCCATTCCCAAAGACCTTATCTCCTCGAGTGTCCCAATATTCTTATGATATGGGTCGCAGTATTCTTATCTCCAACAAATATATATATAACTCCCATTATACATACCAAAAGAGAAATGTATATATAACGTCTAACCTGAATCATCTATGGAGAAGAATGTTGAAAACAGGGAAATTATCAGAATCTGTAGGTGTTTTTCTCCTATAGTCTGAATGGTAAGAGCAGTGTTCTGTAAATACAAGATCCTCCTAACTACCCTCAGTACAATTTCCTTAATATCACATTCGAAGATCCACTGCCTGAAAATGCATTCAGATAAGTGGAAACTATAAGATCAAGAATCTTCACAATATCTGAAGTGTTCCAATCAGAGATAAATCCCAAAGAATTCAAACCTAATTGTGTTGTTTCACACTCTGAACATGATTAGCCATGGAACGTGCCAGAAACAAAATTTCTTAAGGATGCCATGGATATCTCTGAGCTGCCCGTATGCTTCACGCACATTTATTCCATCTCAGTTACCCTACCAAAAATTAAGCTCCTAAATGGAAATTGACATCACGCACAACAATGAATGAATTGCTCAATTCTTCTGCAATTTAATTTAATTTACTTTACTATAAGGTTAAGTTTTCTTTTCTTTTTATTTTTTATTTTTTTTATAGCATTCACCCTGGACTCTGCTCCACTCCTACATGAGACCACATCATTCTAATGGGTCTCCCAATTAGGTGCTTTTATTTCAAAGCTTCAGTGGTCCACGTAGCGTCTGATAGGTAAAGAAAATTAACATCTCCATAGTCAAGGAAGCGTTGCATTGTGCTATCGCGACGGACTAAAGACGTTGTCGAGCTGGCCATCTGTCACCTCTGGGTCGAGATCCCCCACATAGAACGAACCCATTGATGGAAACTGAGGAGCTGTTGCTGTTTCCATCTCGAGGTCAGAACCTGTCATCTGAATTGTTCTTTCGCATCGTCAGAACGAGCTGGAATGGCTACTTTCTCATTGTGGCTTTCTTCATTGTTAATGGAAGTGTGAAATCAAATCAAAGTTAAGTTTTCTACATGGATGATATTGTAAAAATGAGCAGGTGAAATGTCATATTTTATTGTTATTATAATTGAAAAAAATAGTTTTTTTCTAAATGGGCTATTTACATAAATTTTGTACGTTGTTTTTCATTTTTTTTTGTATTTTATTAACAACTTAGTTCATGGTTTTTTCCATGAGATTAAAGGTGGAAAGGCTCTATGTTATTTTGTCTGGGTGAGGAGTGAGATCCCAGTAATAATGCCTTAGACACCACTATTTTTGTAGGTGTTTCGTAATCTTAACTATTAGTCTCTAATAAAAATCGATAATGTCTATTAATTAAGTGGCTCTCCAGGTAAGATACCTCAAGAGTGCCCATGCACTTCACACATACACACTGTATACAATAAGGAGAACAACCTAGTATATATAATCTTTCTCACAGTTAGATGGTTTGAACCATTTCCTAGATATTAGGATCTGACATCTAAAATTAGACTCTCAATCCTATCATCACCAT
Organism: Pinus taeda; assembly: GCA_000404065.3. Classification (NCBI taxonomy): domain Eukaryota; kingdom Viridiplantae; phylum Streptophyta; class Pinopsida; order Pinales; family Pinaceae; genus Pinus; species Pinus taeda. Next base: position 168,823 of record APFE030521533.1, on the reverse strand, counting down.
AACAGTAATCTAATTTTGCTCTCTCCATTATTTCTAAAACTCCCCCTTAATGGAGAAAGGGTATTGAACAATAACATACACCTGTTGGTCTAGTCTCAGCTAGGCTTACAATTAAAAACATGAAAACAATTTTGTAATAGAGGTTTTCATTTTAGTCTTCTTGCTTGAGAGTCCATGCTTGTTCATTTGTGGATGAGACTTTATCTTCACTTTCTTTGCCATGAGATAGTGTTGTATCTTCACCTCATTTCTTCCCCTCTGAAGGAAAATTTGAATTTTTATTCTTGCCCTTTTCAGAATTATGGCAAGCTAGATAGGAGAATTTTCCTTTTCACTATTTCCAGTGTCAACCATCTGAACGCCAGCGATGATGTCTTCATCATTCATTATTGCAAATTTTGTGTTGATTTCATAAAGACATTTCAAGCCATGCTTCAAGAAATTTCAATTCTTCCTCAAACTTCGTTACTTTTTCGTTGTTGTTGGTATCATCTGCACACACAGAAATATTAATGAGATCATCACAATTTAAATTTTCTCCAGCTTTATTTTCTTCTGCCACATCTTTGCAATCAGCTTCATCTAGCTCATCCCATTGGTCTTCAACACTTTTTTCCTCTTCACACCCTTCCTGAAAAACAACTCGTAAGTCTTCAGTCTCACGTTGTTTCAGAACCTGTAGAATCTCTTAATGATCATGGTCATTAATAAAACCACTATGCCTTATGAAAAAAATATCATCAGGATCAAATAAAAGTGCAGCCATATTGTAAAACTCTAGCTTACCTCACTTTGAAATTTCTTTCTGACTCCACATGGTCCTCTAAAGAGCTCCAACAACCCGGTACCTCACAGGCGGGAAACTTCTCCCTTTGGCAGCTCTTCAACTGTAGAACCTTGTACACTGTGGCATCTATGCCACACAAGTCTTAGTGTGCTTGGCTCTGACGACGAGCAACTACACGACCTTTCACAAACTGAAAACATTCTCAATATCTAATTTTGATGCCCATATTTCATGGGTAGAACACTGCTTTTGCGGCAATACCTCAAGATCCATACCAATGTTCCACGGATCTTCCAAGCTTCCTAGTTAGGGACTCATTCTTCTCCGCCTTAGATTGTTGAAGGGACATGTATGCACGCTGTACTTAACCTTTAATCGTATATATTATCCAACCACCACGAGATCAGATCATACTACGATCTGTACCAAGCCAAACCCTTGGTGCTCACTATGTAGTACCCACACCACACCTCAATGATCACTGCACCAGATCTGTTTCACTGTGTGGATGCACCAATAGAAAACCTCTTAGAAAGATCTTCAAAGCTTGATCTATCAACCTCAACGAGATTGACCAGCAAAAGGGCAGATCTAACTGCCTCACAGCGCACCATTGGATCCAGCTCCCACGGACTGGTTAACGAAGTAGCACAACTTTCTCTGTAGGAAAGCCATTGGTTATGTAATGCATCACAACGTATTATGAAACTGAGATTACTGTTGGCATATTTGTTTTTACTGTCATTCTTCATAAGAACTGAATCTATTAATAAATGGCTTCACAACGAAGAAATCTGCAGGTCGCATGAAGGAGACGTTGACGATTAGTCTTAGAGGCAGTGAGAATGCAGCGAAGGAATGCACAATGTGCGGCAATGTGAGAGGTCGTGAAGTTCATCTCTTCTTCCATGGCTAGCTCCCACTTCTTCCTGCTTTCAACCTGCATTGCTTCTTCATAACATTCGGGTTCACCAAAATCAATCAACAATAAATAATATAATGAAGGAGAGTATCGTTCAGGGGGTATACTTATCCTGGTAGATCTTCTAACACCACTTTCAGGTGTTTGGGGTGTCTGTTGTTGTTTTGGTGGTTACTGTTGTTGTGGTTGTTGATTATTATTATTTTTAGGCACCTTTACTTTTTCAGTGATTTCATCAAGAACAACGTATTCTTTGATTTATTTTTCTTGTTTCTTTTCCTACAACTGATTCTTATACAAGACCTTTTCATTGAATATTACATCTCTCCTCCTAATGATTTTTTGATTTTCATAATCATATAAGTGATAACCAAACTCATTAACACCATATCCAATAAAGTTACATTTCTTTGACTTTGCCTCAAGCTTTGTTCTATTTTCTTTATTAATATGGACAAAGGCCTCGCAACCAAAAGGCTTTAAAAGAGAGTAGTTTACCTTTTCACCTTTCCATGCTTCCTCTCGAACACCACCATCCAAGGAACTTGAAGGCCCTCTGTTTATTAAATAAACAACAGTATCTACAATATCTGCCCAAAATTGTAAAGGCAATCCTACATGCAATCTCATGCACCTTGCACAGTCCATGATTGTTCTCTTCATCCTTTCTGACACACCATTTTCTTGTGGTGTTCTTGCAAATATCTTCTCTCTGTGAATTCCATGCTCTAAACACTACCTATCAAACTCTTTGCTACAATATTCATCTCCATTGTCTAATCTGAGACACTTCAATTTCCTTCTTGTCTCAATCTCAACCAAAGCTTTCCATTTCTTGAAAGTATCAAATACATCATATTTATTCTTAATACAATAAATCCAAGTTTTTCTAGTTACATCATCAATAACAGTAACATAATAATGAGAGCCACCGAGAGATGATACTTGAGCAGGTCCCCATACATCTGTGTGCACAAGCTCTAGTTTTTCGCTCTTCTTTTCTTTCCCAACTCTAAGAAATCTGACTCTCTTTTGTTTTCCATAAATGCAATTCTCATAGAAGTTCAAATCAACATTCTTCAAACCCGGTAAGAAATTCCTTGAGTGAAGAATCTTCATCCCCTTCTCACTCATGTGTCTGAGCCTATGATGCCATAATGCTACATCTGCTCCTTTGGAAATTAAAGCATTAACAGAGTTAGAAATACCATTGCATAAATATAATGTACCAACCTTTTCACATTTTCTTGTTACCAAGGCTCCTTTGGTGACCTTTTAAGCTTTATCTGTGAAGGTTGTCACACAACCTTCACCGCTTAACTGCCCTGTTGAAATCAGATTTTTCTTCAGATTTGGAACATTCCTTACCTCCTTTAGTAGCCATTGGTTTCCATTCTGCTGTTTTACAAGAATCTTACCCATTCCAACAATTTTACAGGATTTATCATCACCCAAACGGACTTTTCCAAAATCTCCTTGAACATAGTCATGAAAATATTTCTTATCAAGTGTGGCATGGAATGAGGCCCCTCAATCTACCACCCAGGAATCAGTAATATCTTCGAAATAAAGAATCAAAGCATCTTGTAACACTTCACCTGTCACATTTTATTCATGATTGTTTTCTTGTTGTGCATCTCCTTCTTTTCCCTTCTGAGATCTACAGTCTTTCTTTAGGTGTCCTTTTTCTCCACATTTCCAGCACACTATCCCAGATCTTGACTTGGATTTGCCTTTCCTTGATTTACTGCGATATCTTGAGCTCTTTCCTATTTCAATTTTTCTTCCCCTAGACTCTGCACTCAAAGCATTACCCAATGTCTAACCGGAGCTTTTCCGTCGCATTTCTTCACTAAGGATAGCGCTGACAATATCATCAAACTTTAAAGTACTAGATCAAAAAACAGAGCTACTAATGGCCATTACTAAACCATTCCAACTTTCTGGCAATGAGAACAAGAATAACAGATATCTAACTTCATCATCAAAGCTTACCCCTACAAAACATAATTGACATGTAATAGTATTAAAATCATTTAAATGGTCTGCAATAGATCCACCTTCCGACATATTCATATTAAATAACCATTTCATAAGAAATACCATGTTTAAGGCCAAGGGTTTTTCATATAGTTTCTCCAATGCCTTAATCAAACCCTCTATCATTGTTTCTTTCGAAATGTTGAAGGCAACTGATGCTGCGAGGCACAACTGTACTGTTCTTAGTGCCTTTCTATTGAGAAGCTTCCATTCTTCATCTGTCATACTCATCAGCATCTTTGTTTTTCCACCCAATGGTAGGTACAAATCTTTCTGACACATATAATCTTCCATCTACATCTTCCACAGTGAGAAGTTTTGGCCGTTAAATTTCTCGACCCTAAACTTACCATCTTCCGCCATTGCTCCCACTCGAATGAGGAACCCTTCTTTCCTGCAAGTTTATCAGCCAAATAGACCTTTGGCTCTAATACCAGTTGCTAGAAAATTATATATTACAGAGCAATGGAACACATAGAATATTGCATAAATATAAACATAGAAAACACATAAAACCAGAGGGACATAGATATACGTGGTTCACCTAGTTTGGGCTACGTCCACCTCAAAGAGCCAGTCCTTCCTTTCTATTATCCAAAAGAATGAAGAGACACAACCTACGACAGATCTACTATAATATCCTTTGTTTTCTCTCACAATCTCACCTCTTTGTTTCTCACTTGGAGAATACACATCTATATTGCGCAACCTCAATACCATGCCCTCATAAAAAGAGAGCAGTTGCCTTCTAGGGAAAAAACCCTAAACTAAACATAAGTTATACCGTCAAATTATCTGCCTAATGAATGGCCCACATTGACTAGAAATTACTATACTTTTGCAAGGCAATTTTACATATGTTTTTAGCTTCAAGAGTGCTGCCCCTGAACCCCCACCGGGGGACCGCTGGCCCCTGGACCGACCAGCCGGGGGGAATCGCCCCCCTTGAACCCCCATGGGGGGGACAAGGCCCCCGCCCCCCGCACCTCCTTGCATGGAGGGGTGTACAAACTTCTCGGGGCATACATTCGGCTGAAACAAAAACCTCTAAATAATCTTGTTCCACACCCAACAATCATCATACATGAAAAGGAGGCTCAAGTCCAAGCATTGATGGAAAATTTGGAGAGAGCCAAGTATGTCATCACATATTTGGAACAAGAGAACAAGCAGTTGAGTGAAAAGTAGGCCCTCATGGAGTTGGAACTTCTCAAGATAAAAAGACAAGATGACAAGGGTGAATCAACGATGCAAAAGGAAGAGGCACGAGTAACTTTGAATACTATTGAGAAGGAAATTGAGGGTGATAGAGAGATTTGGCTTGAAAGAGTCAATTTGCAAATAGAGAAGCTATTTTAGAAGGCCAATAGGGATAACCAGATGATCAGGCACATGGCCTACCACTACTGGACCCAAAAAAAAATTTGGAACATGAGGGTCAAACAGATGAAAGCTAGGCTAAGGTAGGCTCTAAAGGGAAAAAAAGAGGAGGATAGGCTTAGGTTGCTTGTTGAAGCTTCCTTGGCTCATCAAGATGCTTGATGATGGTGCTTCTCACCAATTTCAGTCAGGTTTGCAGGAGATTTTGCTTTTTGCAAATTTTGGAAATTGCACACAGAAAATCTGGCTCAACACGTAGCGCCACTGGTGCTGCGCTTTTCCTAGTGACACCCAATGAAACAATGGCTTGAATTTTTGAATTCAAAGTGATGAGTACATGCACCCTATGGATTTGGTAAGTTTTGGGGGGACAACTAGTCCACTAAAAAGTCGAAAAACACCCTAAAAATGACATTTCTGCCACTTTTTGGACACACAGAAGCAGTCTTGGGATAATCAACGTTTGAGAGATCAAATGAGCTATCATGAAGAGATTCCAAGTGTTTTGGAAATTATACTTGAAGATATTTCCAATGAGCTATCATGAGCTCAATTTGGATGCCGGGAAGGCCTCCAAAAAGGACCTGAAAGTGGTACTGCGCGTTGGACCAATGGCGTTGTGCGTAGGGCAAATTTTGCACAAGATGGATATTTTTCTATGTTTTTTTGTGTTCGTGGATTTTATCTCATGGAAGATATTTTACTATTGTAAATGATGACTTAGCTTGTAAATATGATGTATAATTAGTAGTAGAGGGTATATTCATTAGATTAAAAGTCAATTTGAGCTCAAATGAATCAGTTTTCTCACTTTTAGAGCAAGTTGTTAGGATGCCTATATTCTAGTTTCTTGTTCAGTGTTGGTTAGATTAGCTCCTCATCTTAGGAATTCAACCCCTGAGGATGGGAGGAGGTTGAAACAATGCTTATATCTTCTTCTTCTTTCACATTGTAAAGGGTTGGACTCAGCTGGATGCTTATGCCTTGATTATACATCATTTTGTAGTAGCTTAGCAAGAGATTAATAAAAATTGCAACTACTTCTTTGGGATCCATGTGGTATGGAGTTTAGTTCAGTTTATTCTCTTATGATCATACATTAATATGTTTTGTGAAATTCATTAATCATTTCATTTCTTCTAAGTGAATGTTTTCAAGTTGATAGGCATAATTCATAACATCACTGCTCTGCTTTGGGGAAATATTCACCATTATATGTTTTCTACAGGAGGGATCCATGGTAATCACATGCTCTTAATAGCTTCTCACTAGTCTTAAAACACCTCATCCATCAAACCCTAGAATTTTAAACCTTATGCCTATCTTGCCCCATTGAACACCCTGCAATTTTGACCTAATTCCCTAGCCCTATCTGTTTGGCTCCTCCTGATCTAGCAAAACCCCTTTAAAATCAAATCAAATCTTGTTCTACTATACCTATCCTAATATCCTTTTCTTGATCCAGTCATCTTGGCTGAGATCCTCATAGAGAGATCCCTCTCTCAGCCTAGTAGGGCTACCTACTTGGCTAAGTGTGGTTTATGGTTACCCTGGCATTTCCTTCATTCAGCCTGAGGTTCAATCCAGGTGATAACATAGTGGCAACCGTACTGGGGAAGTGAAATATTAATCACCCCGGTAATATATTTCATTTGAATTCTTAAGCTTACGGATGATGAGTTTTAGAATTTACTAGGATGAATTGGAAAGTTGTAAAGCAATATATAACATTTCAAAATTGAGCATACTAGCTTCACGAAAGTACACTAGATATAATCCAGATCTGAATCCTCCAACCATTGTTAGTGATCCTCACAAAATTGGGCAGAAATCTAAGAAAGCTATAGCGGAATTCAGTATAGTAGAAGAAAAATCAAGTGAAGTTTTCATTCCTCGTGTTCATTCAATCTTGGGAAGGTTAGACACTCTGCAAGATATTGAGTTTGATGTTCATTTTGAGCAAAGCCTATTTTGTAGTAAATCTTTGAGTTGGATTCATCAAATAGTTGTTGATTCCTTTATATCTCTTGAATACTCTATTGAAGACTTGTTTACACAAAGCAAATCAAGGTCACAACTTATTCATGCTCTCGATTAGTTGTAGAACCTTTCTTCAAACGTAGGCACTTGGGTGAAAAATAGCCTATTTTATAATTTTTGAAATAGCTCCTTCACATCTACTACAACTCAAACAATTCCTTACCCATTGCTTTCATCTTTATAGATTGTTCATACTACTCCTGCTATTGTTAATTCCTCTTTGAATATACCGAGTACCCCAATCCTTGCTTTAAATCCACCTTCCCCAGCTCGAGTTATGGCTGCCCAGTATGCACCCCTTGTTTTACCTCAGAATCTTGGTGCCATCCCCGCTGATTATCAAACCAAAATACCATTATTTGATGCCACTCAAACCATTACATCTTAGCAACATGTAGATAAAATGAATGATTTCTTTGACCTCCATGAAGTTGAAATTGAAGATGTGACGATAAGGTTGTTTGTACAAAGCTTTGGAGGTGCAGTTCAGAAATGGTTCAAAGCCTTACCAGTAGCTTGTATCACAACTTTACCAATCCTCCATAGCTAGTTCCCGGATTGATGGGAGGTGAACAAGAATCCACTTCAGATTTTCTCTAAATATGAGAACACCAAAAGAAATGTTGGCGAGAGTGTGCAAGACTATTGTGTGAGGTTTAATGCAGTATACAATGCTATTCTTGCAAACATTAAACCACCAGAGGGATTGGCTTTGCTCAAGTTTTGAAACAGTTTTGATACTGATATGGCATACCAGTTGTAGGAACGTGATCCTACAACACTAGAAGACATGCAAAAGAATGTTGTGAGTATAGAAGCAAACTTGTTGGCCAAAATGTTATAGACATTTTTGGGAACTACGACCCCAATCATATATGTCCATAAACCAAGGGATTCTAAGTCCCTAAAAGTGTTGCTTCATGCCCTAAAGGAACAAGGTCAGGTGATTACATCATCTCCTAGAAGTTCTCCATAGAAAACTTCTTAGAACTGGTCAAAACTAGACCATACAGACTACCCAGTGCAGAGGGTGCGATGCATCTAACCTGCTCAGTGTAAAAAGTGCGATGCATACTGGAAATCCCTTTTGTAGGGTGCGACGGGTGAGAGTAGACAAATGGCAGAGACAGTTTTCAAGGTGGATTATCATGGAATCTTCCAGAAACTTCTCCTATGACACTTGCCTCTTTGAATTCGCCCAGGGATGAGTAATAGATCATCGATCTCCATGTGGAATCAAGAACTATCAAAGAGGGGACACTAATCAAAATCCTAGAAGCTGACTCACCCCCCTACAATCATCTATATATAGATCCCTCATCATAGAGATCCAAAGGCTGGAATCGTGTATCTGGTAGGGAAGTGTAGTTGGTTTCTTGGTGCAATATCATAGTGTTGGGTGATCTAAGCTTTTCATGAGGTGAAGAAGGGCTTTCATGTTGAGAGGATGACACTGGGTTAGAACAATGGGTTGTAATCCTCTTTGCTATTCTTGATATTAACAAAGCTATTCAAGTTTTCCTCCACATTCTTCTATGTCTGATGATATATGAATTTGTGTGGTCAATATATATTTGGTCCTATATTGTTTATGATTGTAGATCTCTGTTCTTTGATAGTATTATGCTGCTTTGATTCTAGAGGTGCTCTTTCAAGCTGGGTAAGCGAAGAAGGAGCGACAAGGATCTATCAGAAGGAGGAGGAACCAAGGGTAAGAATGAGGTTGGTGTCCTTTGTTACCCTCTTATCTACTTCTCATAAAGGAAAGCGAAAGTAGTTCTGGTTTGGTTGTTTCTAAGATAGCTACTCGTCTTAGTGGGACTAGTAGCTCTGAGTGAACACTAGATTTCCCGATAACAAAATGGTAACTCCGCTGGGGATTGAATAGCTTGTTTGCTTGTCTATATTTGTTTGTTTTATAAACTTACAGACGAAGCCTGAAGTCAAGCTAGCTATCCTTCGAAGTCCATTTTCTATGCAAGTGCAAAGTAGATCAATGTTGCTTCAGTCTATCTCTGGGTTTTGTTTATAAATTGAACAGTTGATTTGCAAATATTCTAATTTCCCTAGTGGTGGCTCTAGTAACCTCATTAGATCAACCGCTGTGATTTATATTTACTAAACATCACTTGCTCGGCCTAAATCCGTGAATTGAGTTGTAAATTGTGGTCAAGAACCAAGTTAAATTCTTACCCTAGTACCATCACACCCTCTCTTCAAGGAAATATGGATGCATCGCACCTCCCGTGTGCTGTAGGTGGGATGCATCCCTATTTCCCTGTGTAATAGGTGCGACGATTAGAAAAGGCTAATTTTGCCTTCAAACTTTGGTTTTTCTTCACTCTCTTCAGCTATATTCAGGAGTTTTGATGTCTGTGATCAGTATAACACTGTGGAAACCCCCTTCCATTCCATCATTCTGGCTCCATTGTGCAAAGAACTGTGAATTTTTTTGTGTATTGTGTGCCATTTTCAGTTCTCTTTTACAAAGAAGTACCATAATCGAACTGTTGTTTCTTGATTTGGAAGTGTCCCACGTGTCGTTTTCAGTCTTAGAAAAGAATCCTATTGTTCTTGATGGTCGATTGTACTGTTACTCTTGTATTTGATTTGTATTAGTAGTTTTTCAAGTGTCAAAAACAATTTTCAATTTGAAATCTCAAAGTGTCTTCATTATCTTCCTTTTGTTTTGAAGAGAAATTTGTTAGTATTGTCGCTTTGAAAAGATAATTCAGATTTGTACTCAACATTATTTTTATCATTCACACATTAAGAAAGCGGAAAACAAATACATGCATTTGCATTTGCATTTAGACTGCTTGTTGGTTTGATTTAGGACAGTGCATCTAGTGTGTGCTTTGTGCTCTATGTTGAAAGAATCTCATTTCTCTTTCCTTAATAGCTAGGATTTTCATTGCAAAAGGAGATTAAATGATTGTTTATCATCTTAGATTGCATTTTAGGAATTATATATCTACATCACGCGGTGAACCTGAAAGGAAATTTTCTTAAGAAGGATCAACTGTAAAATAAATTCAGTGAACATAAAAACACCTTGGAACATAACGTACAACATTTAGAAGTCTAGGCTAGAGACGTATTTTAGTGTCGTAAAGCCTGGTAACTATCGCTTTCATTGCTGGTTGGGTGATTCCTCCTCTTTGAGATGACAAGTGCCAGTATGGACTTGTGCTCCGACATACCGTCGAGTATATATTGGGAGACCACAATAGGCTATATCCTTTATCCTTAGGAAGCCGTGTCTACCGCCCTATCGATCATAATGCACTGAACACAACATTCAGGAAGATTGACTGTCGTAATGTAAAAATTATTCTGCAATTTTTTGATTGGTTTGGTAATCCCTCTATCTAGATTTTCAGAGTAGTCTCTTTCGTTCCTTTTCAGTCTCCTTAAAGGAAAAGGTCCATCTGAGCACTTATCACTTCAGGATCATTAAAAATCGAAGGCGACTAGAGTCATCTTTTGTTTTTTCTCGACTCTTAAAAATTGAAAAAAAAAGTTGTGTCAAAGCGTCTAAAATTCATTTAATTCGGAATCATTTTCCCCTTTATTTTGAGTTGATCGAGTAATCCGCAATCGTGGAATAAAGTCAATCAAAACCCCATCGTTCGTAGAGGCTTACAAGTCAACCGTCTTTGACTCCAGAAACAAAACTATTCCAGACAAAGCAAACTCGTTTAACCAGATCGAAGTCCCCTGGTTTGGTTGGAACAAGTACTCTGACATCCTTAGGGACTCCGGTTACTCCAAACATTTCTGGTATCCATGCCTCTACAGAAGAAATTCCGCAGCCACAAAAGGACATTACAACTGATCCTAGTGTGATGGTAAACACTTCTGTTCTTGAACCAGCTCTGTCTACAGCTGATTTGGAAGGTGTTACTCCCCAAACATCTGTCGCTGCAGAACCTATACCTTCTTCGGCACGAAAAATATTTTAAGGACCTGACAGTCTACCTCTTCCACCTGGATTGATTGCTATAGAAGAGATTGTGGAGGATCCTCCATCTAGCACTCCATCGCAATTTGGAGCTGGGATCACCCTATATCCTTCTTCATCAGAAGTTAGTCTCCTGCCATCAGAAGTTCCTAAAGAATTGCTAAGGAATATTTTGGATAGACTAAATATGTCTGAAAAACTGTTGACATCTAGGACTGCGTCATCTAACACAACAACAGCAGAACTTCCTGTTGCTACTCCGACAATGTTCACCAGTGTACCATCTATCCCAACTAGCTCTCAATCACTGGATGGAGTCCATCCAGGGGCTGTTTCGACAGTATGGATTGTTCCCGTTTGTTTGTCCAGAATAATATCTGGAATCTCTTATGTTGAGTCTCAGCAAATTAATCCTTCGCAGTGTCAATTTGGGCAATCCAGTCCCCAAAGGCAAATAATTCCTTTGAGCATTGGGTTACCACCGCATGAAGGGTAGTATAGCCTTCCATTGTCTCCTCCGGGAGAGCAACCATAAGAGAGTTCACAACAAAATTCAGGTTATGTTGGAATTACATCTAGTGGTTGGGTGCCAATACTACCTCAACAACCAAGATTTGTATACTCAATGCAACAAAGTTTACCTATGTCATATATCCCCACTACACCGGCTATTATGACGGTGTCACAAGTACAAGCGTTGCCTGTTGTATGCCAACCTTAGGTTTCTTAGTCGTAATACAACAACTTCTTGTCCCTATGACGCAACTGTAATCACTGACTAGTGTAATGACCCAGGTTCAAATGGGGACCATTACCTCTCATCTTGGTCAAACAATCAGTACTGGACAACAGCTCATGGCTTCACAGCCATGGCTGGTGCAATACCAACAACTTCAATTCCAACAAGCTTACCGAGGATCTAAGCAACAATTATTTGCAAGTAATGGGTAGCCATACATTCAAAACAGTCAACATCAATCATATCATAATGGTCATGCCCATCAACCTTACCAAAGTTACCAGCATCAAATGCATTATGCTGGAATGCAAAGACCAACTGCTCAGGCGATCCCATCTTATCCTGGGTATGCTTCACCGAGCCTGAATCAACAGTTGACCTAAATAGACCAATGAACAATCCAATTTCTTATGCCCCTTGGTGGTCGGCGATTGTGCATAAACCTCCGTCAGATATTCCTAAATTTAATGGAAATCCGGGTGAAGACCTGTCGAATCATGTGATGACCTTTTGTTGAGTTGTGTTATATTCTTTCCACATAGTTAACAGGGGGTTTGAGGGGTACCCGTAACCCCACTTTATGGGGTCTAGGGCAGCGCCCTGGAAAATTTGGGTTTTGGACCCTATGTTAGGTTGGGCGGACCCACCTATGGTTTTGTGCATGATTT
>APFE030521533.1:105740-156028 GCA_000404065.3 Pinus taeda | reverse complement strand
AGGTGGTGTGCTGGAAATGCGGAAAGGAAGGGCACTTTAGAAGGGAGTGTAAATCTAAAGCTCCTGATAAAGGAAAGGATCTGATGATGCTCCTTCTGCAGAGGCGAAAACCACCTCAGATGAAGGTGGGGATGTGTACTTGGCTTCTTCAAGTACACATGTAGATCATGAGGCATGGTTACTTGACTCAGGTGCATCCTTTCACTTCACTCCCCATAGAGAGTGGTTCTGCGAGTATGAGAAATACGATGGTGGTGATGTCTTCTTAGGAGATGATAGGAAGGCTAGAATCATTGGTCACGGAAGTTGAAATTGCAAGGTGGAAGGGTTAGAACCCTTCCAGGTGTTCTGCATATTCCTGCATTGGCTAGAAATATGATTTATATAAGCAAGTTTGATGATGCAGGTGTAAATATAGTGTTCGAGAAGGATAACTGCAAGATGGTTTGAGGAGCACTGGTATTGATGTGGGGAGTTTGGATTGGAACTCTCTGTACAAGCTGCAAGGTAGCACTGTTGTTGACGGGTGCAATAGTTCTATGGTTCCTGAAAATGGAGCAGAAAATCTAGTAGTCTCTAGAGAGAAGACCATGTTGTGGCATCAAAGGCTTAGACATATTGGAGAGAAGGGCCTTTGAATACTTCATGGTAAAGGTATGGTAGAAGGTATGAGTAATAGCTCTCTAGATTTTTATTTTTGTGAAAAATGTGTATATGGGAAGCAGAATCAGGTGAGTTTCCCCTCTGGTAGTAAGAGGGAGAAACATATATTAGAACTTGTGCATAGTGATGTGTTTGGACCTGTGAAGGTTCCATCACTGGGTAACTCTATGTACTATGTATCATTTATAAATGACTTCTCAAGGAATACATGGATATATTTCCTTAAGAAGAAATCTAAAGCCTTTGACAAGTTTAAAGAATTTAAGGCTCTCGTGGAAAATTAGACAGAAAAAAAGATAAAGGTGCTAAGGACAGATAATGGTGGAGAGTTTTGCAGCAAGGAATTTGAAGAATTCTGTAAGAAGTGTGGTATAGCATGACAGAAGACTACTCCATATACACCTCAGCAAAATGGAGTTGCAGAAAGAATGAATAAGACGTTGTTGGAAAGGGCAAGATGCATGCTCAGTGGTGGCAGGTTAGGACAGGAATTCTGGGCAGAGGCGGTGGATACTGCATGTTACCTGGTCAATAGGTCACCATCATCAGCATTGGAGGATAAGACTCCAAAAGAAGTATGGATTGGTAAGAAACCCTCTCTTTCACATCTGAGGGTATTTGGATGTGATGCATATGTACATGTTCCAAAGGAGAAACGAACCAAGTTGGATAGTAAATCTGAAAAGTGCATCTTTATTGGGTATAAGGATGGTTTAAAGGGTTATAAGCTTTGGAACCCAGTCACATAGAAGGTTGTGTACAGTCGAGATGTGGTGTTCAAAGAGGTGAAAGATGTTATCAAACATGAAGTCCAACCAAAGGAACCAGTGAAGATAGAGTTTGAACTAAAGGAGGAAGAATGAGACTCTATAGCATAGGAGGAATCAGAAGATGAAGAGCCACAAACTCGGGCTGTGAGAAGATCAGTTCGAGAAAGAAGGCAGCTAGAAAGGTATAGTCCATCTACTTTCTCTTCAAATTTTGCTTTTTCTGTTACTGATGATGATCCCAAAACTATGAAGGAAGCAGTGGATTCAGAGGATGGAAAACTCTGGAAAGAGACCATGGTTGATGAAATGGCATATTTGCACAAAAATAAGGCTTGGGATCTGGTGGAGTTTCCCGCTGGAAGGAAACCCATTGGCAGCAAATGCGTGTTCAAGAAGAAGACAAATGCAGAAGGGGAGGTGGAGAAATACAAAGCTCAATTGGTAGCAAAAGGTTATTCCCAGGTGCTGAGAATTGATTTTGGTGATATTTTTTCTCCTGTTGCCAAGGTAACTTCTATTAGATTACTTTTATCTGTTGCTGTTGCTTTTGATTTTGAGGTAGAACAGATGGATGTGAAGAGAGCATTTCTTCACGGGGATTTGGAAGAGAAAATATACATGAAGCAACCTGAAGGCTTTGTGGTGAAGGGTGAGAAAGAACTGGTATGCAAGTTAAAGAAGTCTCTGTATGGGTTAAAATAGTCACCAAGGATGTGGTATCAGAAATTTGATACATTTATATGGGGACTTGGCTTCACCAGAAGCAAAGTAGAACATTGTGTGTATTTTAAATTAATTGGTGACTGTGTTATTTATCTGGTCTTGTATGTGGATGATATGTTGCTGGTTGGAAATGACAAAGAAATTATCCAGGATTTGAAGACCCAATTGTCCTCCAAATTTGACATGAAAGATCTCAGTGCTGCAAACTATATTTTGGGCATGGAAATTAAAAAAGATCGGGCAAAGAGGAAGCTCTGGTTAAGCCAGAGGAAATATGTCGAGACAATACTGCAGAGGTTTAATATGCAAGATAGTAAACCAGTGAAGGTCCCTATTCCTGTAGGTGTGAGGTTATCTGCTGAACAGTGTCCCAAGACACAAGAAGAGGAAGAGGACATGTCTCGTTCCATATGCAAGTGCAGTCAGTAGCTTGATGTATGCAATGGTCTATACTAGACCAAACATTGCACATGCAGTGGGAGTATTGAGCAAGTTTATGTCAAAACCAGGGAAGGAGCACTGGACAACAGTGAAGCGGGTTTTCAGGTATATGCGTGGCACTAGTGATTATGGTTTGTGCTACCAAAGAAGACCAGGATTGGACAGAGTGTTGGATATTCATGGATTTGTTGATGCAAACTGGGCTGGAGATCTGGATCAGAGAAGATCTACAAGTGGGTATTTGTTTAACCTATTTGGGGGTGAAGTCAGTTGGATAAGTAAGAAACAATCTATAGTGGCACTATCAACTACAGAGGCAGAATACATGGCAACCACTCATGCAAGCAAGGAAGCAGTTTGGTTACAGAGACTGTGTTCAAGTATGGGGTTAGTAGAGGGATCTATAAGGATAGACTGTGACAGCCAAAGTGCAATTTTCTTGGCAAAGAACCCTGTTTATCATTCAAAGACAAAGCACATTGATGTTCAATATCACTTTGTGAGGGATATGACAGAAGACAAAAAGGTGTTGCTGGTAAATGTGGACACTTTGAAGAATACTGTAGACGCATTGACAAAATCTGTTAGCTCTGAGAAGTTCTCTTGATGTAGAGAAACAATGGGAGTTTCAGGGCTGAAAAAATGACTAAGCTCTCCTGTGGCCCCCTGTGGAAAGAAAACAACAAGTGGGAATTTGTTGGGTTGTGTTACATTCTTTCCACATAGTTAACAGGGGGTTTGAGGGGTACCCGTAACCCCACTTTATGGGGTCCAGGGAAGCGCCCCGGAAAATTTGGGTTTTGGACCCTATGTTAAGTTGGGCGGACCCACCTATGGTTTTGTGCATGATTTTTGCACATATTTTTTGGACACGATGGTTTTCGGTCCATGGTTTTGGACGCGATGGTTTTCGGTCCATGGTATTGGATGGTTCGACATGTATAAATAGGTATTATAACATTGAAAGGAACATAATGAAAAATCAAGTTGGTAGTCCCGGTTTTGGGATCCAGTGAGAAATCTTTGTGTATATGTGTTTTATGTGTTATGCTCTCGTATTTTTATTTTTTCTGTGATTTAGAATTCGTATGCAGGTAATTTCTGTATGGGGTTAAAACCTACACCTTTCATCTGTGGTAATTTCTGTATGGGGTTAAAACCTACACCTTTCAGTGAACGTTAACTAGTCCGACAACAAAATGGTATATCAAATTGCCTAGAGCTTTGCTTGATAACTTTAGTACCCTAGCCACAACCTTTTCAATCCATTTTAAGTTGCCCATAAGGTACGAAATAGGAACAAAGCTTCTTACCAATTTCAAACAAACAATGGCCACTCACATATCTAGTCATATTCATGAGTGGCAACGTCATCGTAGAATGGTAAAAACATATGTTCCCGATCAGTTGTTGGCTGAATGGTTTATTAAGTCATTGTTACCTTCTATTACAGAAGATGTGGCAAAGGGAGGAGTCATCACGGAAGAGCATGTTATTGCTCGTGCACAATATCTAGAGTTGATCTATACTCAGTCTGGCACACTCTGCGATAAATTCCTTGATGCTCCTAGACCAAAATTTTCTGTTCCTCCTCCTCCTAAATCGAACAAGGACTTTCATGCTGATGATGGCATGATAGGTACGACAAGTACGAAATCGAAAAAGTCTACAAACAAGAAAGATCGTAAGATTTTTGGTCAAAATGCAAATGAATAACCTCTCGCCTTGGAGGTGAATGTCGTGTCAATTAACAAAGGAAAAGAGCCGAAGCAACCAGGAGGCAAGAAGAAAAATAAAGGGAAAAGGAAGAAATAGAAGGAGTTGTCTCCTAAAAAACCTTCTGCAAACCCTTCTGGGCAAAGGAAACCCCCTGCGGGGTGTCAGATATGCGATGGGGATCATCGAACGAGAGATTTTCCAGATAAATCAGAAGTTAAGAAACTCTTTAAGAGTTAAAATACCTCAGCGATATTGACCGATCTGTTTCCAAACCCGGGAACCAATCTGGTTGCTAGTGCCAATGCTTCCCAATCCCAAGTGCTTATGTTGTCCATCTCGAAACAGTAGAATGATGCTTTGATATTGACAAGGAATAAAGATTACGAGAATCCACAGTTGTCGAACAACAAGGCTAATGATCAACCTAGTAGTTCGACAACAACTTCGACTGAAGTTGTGCCACCCATCATTCCTGAGCTAACGATAAAACTTTCGAAGGGAGTAGTACACAAATCAACATTTAATCCTCGTGCCAGAGTAGCACAGAATTATAATATAGTAGAGGACCTAGCCCAATCGCCATCTGCTATGTCGACACTTGAGGTACTGCAAAATTGCCCCTCCCAAAAGCAGGCTTTATCAGCAATAGGTGGGATTGACCCAATGGATTCCAATCGTGTGGCCCTTAATCATAAAGGATATGACCTTCAATTACCAGCTCAACCTTCTTTCCTTATTCAAGTGAAAGCCCTTAACAAAACTGTTCATCAAACGATTATTGATGAGCGAGCATCTACATGTATTATGTTGATGAGTTGCTAGAAAAATTTAGGCTCGCCACCCTAGTCACAATCGTCGACGATGTTAAAAGAATTTGATGGATGGACATACACTCCATACGGGATTTTAAGTAACTTTCAAGTCAAACTGGGGGGAAAGATAGTAGAAATTGATGTTGAAGTAATCGATGGAAACCTCGATTACAACATCCTATTGGGAAGGCCCTGGATATATGCTATGGCTGCAATTGTGTCGACATACTTTAGAAATATTGCATTTCCCTTCCTAGGAGGAATTATGATCGTTGACCAACAAACTTTTCTCCCCAATAGTTCACAAGTTACAGGAAGCATTCCAATGATCCATGGAAGCCGTCATTCGCTTCAAAATATCAGAGTAGGCCTACTAAAAGACCCCACATTAATGGGGAATTTTTCCCTACTACCTCCAAAAAATTTTGCGGAAGTGGCAATGATGGGAACCAGTAATATGATATCTTCTATTCAAAATATATCCAAAAACGATATTAACTTGGATCATCTCCAGGTATTGCCTCCAAGCCCAATAGAAATATTGTAGAAATCAATGTTTTCAGCATGGGAGGCAAACCCAAATCAACGCTCATCAAGCGTGTGGATAGATAGGTCTAAGGAATATGGCACCCCTTCAGATCCTTGGTCGCAAGTACATTCTACAGATGAAGGAATTGTTCAGTCAATGATGATTGATAGGGCACCATGGGAATTTTTTTGGTTCCAGTGACCTTAATCATCCCTCAGTTTTGGTCTTTGTGTTAAATACTATAAATACAGTGGATTTCGAGTGAAACCTGTCCAATATTGAAGAGACTTTCGCCATTAATATCTCGACCAAAACAGATGTTGTAGAGAATATTCATGTCGGCAAATCTTGTTCTCCTTCAGAACTACAAGTATATTACACTCTTTTTCGTGAGTTTAGAGATGTCTTCGCTTGGTCATATGATGAAATGCCAGGCATTGACTCGAGCATAGTTGAACATGAAATTAAGATGTATCCAGATGTCAAACCACTCTGACAACAGCTCCTGCAGCTGCAGCCCAAGAAAGCCGATGCCATCAAGGCGGAATTTGAAAAACTCCTCCATGCTAGTTTTATTTACCCAGTTCCTCTAACCGATTGGGTATCGAATATTGTTCTTGTGATGAAAAAACAAGGAACGATTAGAGTGTGCATCGATTATAGGGTTGTAAATCAAGCTTGTCTGGAGGACAACTACCCTACACCCTTTATTGACTAGATAATTGATGAGAGCACCGAATGTGAAATCTTTTCATTTATGGATGGATTTTCTGGGTATAATCAAATAAATATCCGCCCATATGACCAGTCAAAGACTGAATTTATTTGTCTGTGGGGCACATTCGCATATTGCAAGCTACCCTTTGGTTTAAAGAACGCAGGGGCAACATTTTAGAGGGAAATCAATTATGCCTTCCATGACATCAAGAACATTGTTCAACCATATCTCGACGATCTTCCGGCTCATTCGCGAAAGCGGACCGATCATCCACAGCATTTAAGAGAGATATTTCTACATTGTCGACACTCAAAGATACGACTCAATCTATACAAATGTGTGCTTTGTGTCAGTTCTGGTCGTTTACTTGGCTTTGTGGTCTCAAAGGATGGGATTCGTCTCGACCCATGTAAGGTTCAGGCAATCATTGATTTGCCTCCACCTTCAAATTTGCTTTAGATTCAGAAACTCCAAGGGAAAGCAAACTTTCTGAGGAGGTTCATTCCAAATTACGCTAAACTTTCTAAAGGTTATACTCATCTATTGAAAAATAAGTACCCTTTATCTAGGATTAGGTCATGCAAGCTTGTTTTGATGCTTTAAAGGAATCCCTAATAAAAGCATCATTAATGTATGCTCCTGATTATCAAAAAGACTTTAACATGTATCTGGCTGCAGCGGATACAACCATTGCAATGGTTTTAGTTCAAGAAGATGATGGAATTGAACATCCAATATACTATTTAAGCCGAAACTTAAATGATACAGAACTGAAGTACTCCTACGTTGGAAAGCTGTCTCTCGTAGCTGTCCAAACGATACTTAGATTCTGACACTACGTCCTCTTTAGAAAAACTACCATTTTGTCAGATTGCAACCCCATGACTCATATATTGTTACGACAGTTGCTCGGGGGGAAATATTCAAAATGGATAGCGATTTTACAAGAGTTTTATCTGGAATTCAAAAAATCCAAATCGAAGAAAGCCCTAGTCTTCATGGAGTTACTATGTGATCTCCCATCATCGTCCAATGATGCAATATCTGAAGAAGCAATTGTGGATGAATCTTTGTTTATGATATCTTCAAGCAATCAGTGGTATGAAGATATAATAATCTATCTCCAAACCAAAACATATAGGTCTAATACCTCACGCTCAGAACAACGATAGATTTGATACCAAGCAAAAGACTACATGATCTTCGGTGATACGCTTTACCGTCATGGTATCGATACAGTTCTGTGGAGGTGCCTCACCCATGAGGAGGCTAAAAACATCCTGAATCATTGTCATTTAGGCGCGTGTGGGGGGCATCAATATGGTTATGCTACAGCTAAAATATTTTACGAGTAGGATACTTCTGGCCAACAATGTTTAAAGATTGTATAACAGCAGTCAGAAGTTGCCATGCCTGTCAAATCTTTGATCACAAAACGAGAATACCTCCCGCACCTCTGCAGCCAGTAGTAGTTGTTGGGCCATTCGCCAAATGGGGCATATATTTCATGATATGTAACCCCACCTCAGCCGGGGGGCATGGGTATATCATAGTTGTAGTAGACTATTTTACCAAATGGGCCAAGGCGATGCCTACATTAAACAAGAGTGGTGAAACGGCTGCCCTCTCTTTTTTCAATCATGTAGTTTCCATATTTAGCATTCCACAGGCCATAGCCACATATCATGGATCGCATTTTCAAAATCACATGATGGTTGAGTTGGCTACCAAATTAGGACTGTCCCATGACAACTCTACTCTGTATTATCCACAAGCTAATGGACAAGTTGAGGCAATCAACAAGGTCCTGAAGCACACGCTGCAAAGGATGATTGGAGTCCATAAACGGAGTTGGCACCTGATCCTATACTCGGTCTTGTGGGCATACCGGACATCGGTGGGGAATGTGACCGCGTTTACACCTTTTCAACTGGTGTATGGCTTGGAAGTGATCTTGCTAGTTCAGTGTGAAATCTCGTCCCTCAAGCTCACAGTCGACCTTCTCCCCCGAACTTCAGAAGAAGAAGCTCTTTTCTTGGAATTAATCCAATTGGATGAAACCTGTCGTCATGCCGCTTTGGCTAACAAATCCCATAAGAAACGAGTCAAAGCCTAGTTCGACAAAAATGTCAAACCTCGTGTCTTCTCAGAAGGTGACCTGGTCTTACTTTACAACCAGGAGTTTGATAAGTTCGGAGCGGGTAAGTTCAAGTCTTTATGAATGGGTCCCTATATTGTTAAGCGTGTATTAGCAAAAGGAGCCTACGAGTTGGTGGATTATGATGGCATTCCACTGGTGCAACCCCGCAACGGGTTGTACCTCAAGCCTTACTATGCTTAACTCAGCATAGTAACCCATATGCTTTTGTTACATTTTTGTTTTTGCTAAGGGTAATTGTTTTGGTTAGGTAATCCACTTTTTGCATTTGTTGCAGATGTTGAACCTATTGGAACCATTTTTTGGATATGCCGACGGAGCAAGTCGTAGTTCGCGGAACCTATCTTCTGCGGCCTGGGCCATCTTCAATCCCAGCAGCGAGTTAGTGAGTTTCAGAGGGGTATGTATTGGTCGGTCAACAAACAATATCGCTAAATACAGCACGTTGATAGAACTCCTCTCTAATGCCATCATGCATGGCATAAGCCAACTTGTCGTCAAGCTAGACTCACAACTCGTCATTCTACAACTCACTGGTATCTACTCTGTACGGAATCCAGCTATCTTCCGCATGTTCCTAAGGGTCAAGATTTTGGAAAGACAGTTCGATTCTATTCAATATCAACATATCTCCAGAAATTTGAACACGTTAACAGACTCATTGGCAAATTATGTGTTAGATAGATATTTGTGACATTATAAAAAGAACCATTGCATCAATATTTGCATTAGGATCATGTAACTTAACCAAAATAAAGCTTCGAAAATCAAAAATATATATATAACTGTTTATGGTTTACACATAATGTTCTGTAACCAAGAGAAAATCAGTCAAATGACCCAAAACTCAAAATGCTAGGGGGCACCCTAGTCTAATGATGTTGGTGATAACAACTCACCGCCTATACAATCATGCGTAAAAGCCTAGTCCATCGACTCGGCACACTAGTAGTATGTCGCTGCAACCTCAGAGGTAGCTCATCGGTCCTCACATCTGGAATACCAAGAGTGAGACCCTCGACCTGATCCTGTAATGCTGAAAGAGTCTCGGCCACATCAAGGTTGCGAAGGATGGCCCTCCCCACAGCCACTCCTGCCGGAGCGGCAGCTGGTGCTCTCAGGCGTACTGCTGGTTGAACTGGTCCAACGTCTGCATGAGCACATGTGTTTTGATTAGTCTTGATCAAAGAAAGCATCAGAACATTATGAAAACAATAAACAAAGATATGGTCAGAGAATTTATCTATAGCAACCCATTGCTCACCAGCCAGCAGCACCAAATCCGGGTTGCGGAAATCTATACCAGCATATGGACACTCGGCATAAACCATCTCTTGGCTATTGAACCACTCAAAGAAGGTGTCAGAGAAAGAAATCTGGGACTCACCAGCATGTCGGGCCATGAGGTCAACCCATCTCTGCATCCGTGGCTCAGTCAGTGGAGGTAAACCGAGTGGAATATACTGCGGCTGCATCAGTGGGATCTTTTCCAAGGAAAAAGTGGTCAAAATAGAACCATAGCTGAAATTCTTGGATCTTCCGTTTTTTACCTTGGTCAGTTGTTCTTTCATCACAGGGAGTACTGCATCACACCAGTTGAACACCTTCGGTTCAAAGCATTCCAAAGTGTAGTGCATATAAGACCTGTTAGCCACGTGAAGAGTCGCACTACCAGCCAGTCTAGTGAAAGTGAACAGAATGGTCCTCAAGGACCGGTCAGTGACATCTCAGATGTTGATCTTGCCATCCCTACTCGGCTCAGATCCCTCTCTGCAGTACCGATAAATGTAATCTCTCACAGATTCGCCCCCATGGGCAAAACCTGATAATGAGAGAGGGGCGCCATGCCTCGATAAACCGATCAAAAAATTGATGTCCACGACAGTCAAGGGGATGGATTTGCGTCCGATCTGCAACACCTGGTTGGTAGGATCCCATGCATCGAGGAAATACTGCAACAAGTTGATTTTTTGCCTCATGCTAAAGATGAAAAAAAACTTGAGCAGACCATAGTTCCGCAGTGCAGTTACTGTACCCAGATCATGTAAGGCAACCATGTCTTCTTCTTCATGCTCGTGTTTTCACCATGTAACAACCATTTTTCTTCGATGAATCTCTGAAAAACAAACAAGAGAAGAGTCAGGGTCCTAATTTGGCAAAAAATAGGAAAAAATTCCATGAGAAAACAGTGCAAAATTTTCCCTCCTTGCGCCCATCGCACCCTAGTAGTGTATTGGGTGAGATGCATACTAACTAGCAAATGGCCAGGCCAATATACATTGCACCTTTTGATATAGGAAGGGTGCAATGGAGCCAGGGTGAATTGTTCTAACCCCAAGGACTCAGAAAATCTGGGAAACATGGTCAGAATTCAAAAAGGAAGGAATGCAACTGAAGAGCTCAGGTTTAGCTCATACCTGGTCTAGACAGTGCTAAGAATTGTCCATAGAATCTCCCAGAATCAGCTAGTGAAAATCAAGGGGGAAAAGCACCTCCAGAGCTCTAGCAAACCAATTCAAATGAAATGCTAAAATGAGAGGTAAAAGTCACTTTTAAATTACTATTCATGTAATTCAAGAAAGGTATTAGTGTTTTAACTCATTTTTCAAGCATGTGTTTTCATTTCTAATCAGTTTGATGAAGCAATTAAGTAGGTAGTATGACCATTGAAAGAATAAAGTGCTAATGGTGAATCAAATAATCAATGACCATTATCACAAGCAGTTTTTATATGAAGTTCAAGCTCGTTAAAAATTAAACCTAAGCAATGAGCAAATGTTTCCCCCAGAGTTTAAGCTCATTAAAAAATGAACTAATCTCCAGTAAATAACCATTGTGAATGCATTATCATTAGCGTTTAAGTCTTGGTCATGTTCTCATCATCAACTCCACTCTGTTTTAGCTTATCATATGCCTCCAATTGATTGTTTACCCTTTTTGAGGAACATTTGTGATGAGTGATTCTATTAGCCATCCTTGTGACACTGCCGTGATTGGAAAATTCCAAACCTTACCTGGAATCAGCTGCTACCCGAAATTATCACTCGTTCCTCAAAAAATGGGTCTCCTTTAAGCTCTTTTCATCTAACTCATAAAAAATGAAAAGATTGCCGAGAAATTGGCCTCTCCAGTTCGTTAAAGCTACTGGAAGTGCTATCCCTCCTCTAGATTTTAATGTTTTTGGACCTGAGGGATTCTAATTTACACAAAAAGATCGAGCGCTTGTCTTTTTCAGCTCATTAAAAATATAAAAAATTCATCCGTTTCGTATTATTTTATACTTTTTCGAACTTAAGGGATTATATGATGAAAAAGGATTATTGGAGTTTCCTTTCCGTCCCTTTTCAGACTCTCTAAAATCGAAAAAGGACTGAGTTATCATTGTCATTAAACTCGTTAAAATCAATAGAGACAAACTTGTCCAAATGGACGAGAACATGTTTCACTATTGCTAGGCTCGTTAAAACATACCGACGAGTTCACCCGAAGGGCAAATTACAGAAAAAGCATATGCTATCCTCCTCAAGCTTGATAAAAATAAAGAGGTACAGGTCAATAATGACTGGGGAAAATTGGGAAGAAAACTTGAAGAAACTTTATTGGTACCAAGTCGCTCTTCAACATGACACTTTTACTCCATGTCTGAGTCGGGTTGGGGTTAACGCTATCAATCCATTTCAGTGTCGCCGGTATGTTCAAGAGAAGTCACTCAGATAATTCACCTGTGTCTTATCCGCTACAATACATTCACGCTCCATTCTTTCATGACTACCACCCTGAACCCTGTATCATCAGATCGTTTTCACCTGCAAAATCATTTGCTCCATTACGTGTCGTAGATGTGGGATTCATTAAGGCCCTCTTACGATGGGTCACGTCTTGTCGACATCAGCTCATTATCCAAGAAGTAAACCTAGGAACAACCCTTTCAGTACTTTGAGGCTTGCATGCCTCAATGGCAAGTTTCTCACTTTCGGCGACAGGTTTACATCAACGGCCTTCGATCAAAAGATTTTACGTGGTGTTCGATGCCAAGTCCCTTTTTCAAACCACGTGAATTGTATTGTCGTACCTTGAGGGTCATCATCATTATCGGTGATTCCTCTTGCACCTGTTAACAACTTACATCATTGGCTGGTAATCAGGCGATGTCTTTCCATGTTCGACTCTAGAACATCTTTCACATGGACCGACTTGTACTCCGAGTGAGGATTGAATGAGTTTGAAGACCTCAGATCTAGTTTCATCCATCCATGCTACGATATATTCAAGAATATAAAGACATCAAATGTACATCATTTCCAAACAGATGATCATCTGAATCAAAGGATGATGACTCTGTCCAAATCATCAGTCTGCTACACAGACGGTTGTCTGTCCTATGTACATGAAAATGAATTTATAAAGATGAGCATGGGAATGCCCGCCTCAGCTAGATCATTAAAAATATTATGAAGATAATGTATTGTATTGTATCTTATTACAGGTCACCTTCCAGTTCGAAAAAACTTTGGATCCTCATGATAAAGCATTTCACCCGACATCAAAAGATTAACGACCTCATGCTTTAGGGGGCAACTGTTATAGACATTTTTGGGCACTGCGACCCCAATCATAAATGTTCATAAACTAAGGGCTTCTAAGTCCCTAAAATTGTTGCTTCATGCCCTAAATGAACAAGGTCAGCTGATTACATCATCTACTAGAAGTTCTCCATAGAAAAATGCTCAAAACTGGTCAAAACTAGACCATACAGACTGCCCAGTGTAGAGGGTGCAATGCATCTCACCTGCTCAGTGTAAAAAGTGCGACGCATACTGGAAAGCCCTTCTATAGGGTGCGATGGGAAAGAGTAGACAAATGGTAGAGACAGTTTGCAAGGTGGATGATCATGGAATCTTCCAAAAACTTCTTCGGTGACACTTGCCTCTCTAAATTTGCCCAGGGATGAGTAAGAGATCATTAATCTCCAAGTGGAATCAAGAACTATCAGAGAGAGGACACTAATCAAAATCCCAGAAGCTGACTCACCCCCCTACAATCATCTATATATGGATCCCTTATCAAAGAGATCCAGAGGCTGGAGTCTTGTATCTTGTAGGGATGTGTTGTTGGTTTCTTGGTGCAATATGATAGTGTTGGGTGATCTAAGCTTTTCATGAGGTGAAGAAGGGCTTTCATGTTGAGAGGATGACGTTGGGTCAGAACAATGGGTTGTAATCCCCTTTTCTATTCTTGATATTAATAAAGCTATTCAATTTTTCCTCCACATTCTTGTATGTTCGATGATATATGCATTTGTGTGGTCAATATATATCTGGTCCTATATTGTTTATGATTGTAGATCTCTGTTCTTCGATAGTATTATGCTGCTTTGATTCCATAGGTGCTCTTTGAAGCTGGGTGAGCGAAGAAGGAGTGGCAAGGATTTGTCAGAAGGAGGAGGAACCATGAAAGGAACCAAGCGCAAGACTGAGGTTGGTGTCCTTTGTTCCCCTCTTATCTACTTCTCATAAAGGAAAGCAAAACTAGTTTTGATTTGTTTGTTTCTAAGATAGCTACCCGTCTTAGTGGGACTAGCAGCTCTAGGTGGACACTAGATTTCCCGATAAGACAAAAGAGCAAGAATGAGATTTGAGAAAAGAGTGACCATGAAAGAAGAAGCATCTACTTCAGATGTAAAGATGGA
Organism: Pinus taeda; assembly: GCA_000404065.3. Classification (NCBI taxonomy): domain Eukaryota; kingdom Viridiplantae; phylum Streptophyta; class Pinopsida; order Pinales; family Pinaceae; genus Pinus; species Pinus taeda. The sequence goes on along the minus strand of APFE030521533.1, from coordinate 141,806 downwards.
TACATTGTTTTGAACAATGGAAACAATGGTTAACTAGTTATCCATCACAGATATACCTGAACCTCAAATCCGGAATCCAAATTTTAGAGGACAGTAGCAGCCCCAATTCTGAATCAAGCAGAGAGAACAAAAAGCACCAGATCAACCAACACAACAAAAACAATAGATCAGAACTACCTCACAACAAAATTATGTTCAAGGAATGGAAGAAGAAGATGAGGGTGATCTGGTAATTGAAACAAATCAATTTTTCATTGTTGATGGTATGCCCATATTTTTGACCGAAGATGAAGAATACATAGAAATTCGAGACATTCAAAGGGATAAGGATTACATCTTAGCAAATGATGTGGTTTTGGAGGCTGAATCTGATTATTATCTGCGTGGTTTTATTAATGTTTTGACTGCACAGTAGAGGTAGTACTCTTTAAGGAGTAGAAATGTATCGATCAATCCCATTCATACAAGAAAGGATGTGCAATCAAAGAACAATTCCTCAAACATTTAGAAGAAAGGAAAAGAGCTTGCTGATCTGAATCCCAGCAAGGTACCATCAACAAGTGTCACTGCAAACAAGAAGAACAATCAGCGAAAAGATAGTGCAACGAAAGAGAAAATAGATAAGAGGGACATTGGTGTCAAAGAGGTAGAGAAAGTTTCATCCTTTAATTTAGAAAGTTAAATTGCTAAATTAAAAGTGTCCATTCCTTTGACTAAGCTTGCAAATAGATCCTTTGTTTGACATGGTGAATGTTGAGGATGATCATCCCGAACTCATTTTTTGTCCAACCATAGAAGGTCATCCTCAAGTTAGCGAAGTTCCCCCCTTTTATCTGAGTCTTAGACTGCATGAGTATATTCTCCATAATGGCATGTTACATTCTAGAGCTTCCCATAATTTGATGCCCAAAGACATTATGTTAAAGTTGGGCCTGGATATCACCCGAAAATATCATGATTTGTACTCATTTGATTTTGGTAGAGTTCACTGCATTGGTCTCAGCAAATATTTGGTGGTTTCTTTAGATCAAACCCCAGCCAAAAATGTCTTGATGGATGTGCTAGTTGTTGATATACCACCATGATTTGGTATTCTTTTGTCTAGATTGTGGGGAGCTAAACTCAAAGGAACTTTACAACTTGACTTCTCTTATGCTGCAATCCCTTTTTTAGATCAATTGAGAAAGTTGTACCTAGAAAAGAAAATGAAGTATATGATCACTAATAAAGAGAAGCCTGTGAATCATCCGATAAATGTTGTACATATTGATTTAGAGTATTTTGTTTTGTACTTTGATAATGGATTGAATGATGTAGTTATTCAGCATGTAGAAGTAGATGATGTACCAGAAATTTCTTCTGAGTAGCTTACACAGTAGCAAAAGATCAGTGAAGAGCAGAAAAATGAAGTAATTAGTGAAGGGAAGGCTGAGAATGAAACAAAATTCCAGCATCTAGAAGATGAAGCCAACCTTTGGAGCATGGAATTTGATGGTGTTGTGGGTAAATATGGTGTTGGTATTGGAATTTGGATTCAAAGCCCTACTTTCGAGCCTGCCAAAGTCCCAAGTAATGTTAGAGTATGTTCCTACAAGCTAGCTTTTGATTTCTCTAATAATGAAGCGAAGCATGAGGTGTTGATTACAGGTCTAAAATTTTTGAAGAAACTAGGTGTGAAAAGGATTTATGTTTATGACGATTCAGAGTTGGTGATTAAACAAGTAAAAGGAGAATACCAAGAAAATCATCCGTGGATGAGATCTTACAGAAACACAGTTCTAGATATTTTGAAGATGTTTCCAGAATACACCTTAACAGTGGTACCCCGGAGTCAAAACATTATTGTAGATTCACTTGCCACTGCAGCCAACAATTTGAAGATTCCAATGAATTCTAGCAATAAATTTGAAATTCATGTCAAACATAGGCCTACTGTTCTTGATAATTTGGAGGCATTGGAAAGTTTTTTGGGATGACAATGAAATTAATGCCTTTTTACAGAATGAAGGAAAGTTTAAGAATGCTTTCATATGATGTTTGTGATTCTGATGAACAAGATGTTGAGGTAAACCAGGTGGAGGTTTTACAACTAAAGGGCAATATTATTCCTAGAGGTCTCATACCTTTAGAGGAGATTTTTGATCGGGATGATGTGGCAAGAAAAATGACCTTAGTTCCTATGGAAAAAGGAGTCGAAGATGTAAATCTTCGAACAGCTAACTAGCCCAAGCTTGTAAAGTTATCAAAAACATTGTCTCCTAAAACAAATGTTAAGTATGTTAAGTTACTTTCTAAATTTTCTGATGTTTTTGTGTGGGATTATTCAGATTTGAAAGTGTATGACAAGAATATAATTCAACATAATATTCCTATCAAGCCGAATCAAAAACCTTTTAGACAAAAGTTGAGAAAAATAAATCCAAAGTTGTTGCCATCCATTGAGAAAGAGGTAAATAGATGATTTAAAGCTGGCATCATTGTTCCAATTAGATTTTTTGATTAGATTTCAAATTTGGTCCTAGTACGAAAGAAGATTGGTGAGATAAGGTTGTGCATAGATTTCTGGAACCTCAACAAAGTGTCCTTAAAGGATAATTACCCTCTTCCTCAGATGGACCATATTCTAAAAAGAGTAGTTGGAGCATCACATATGTCACTACTAGATGGCTACTTAGGCTATAATCAGATCTTGGTGCATGAAAGAGACCAAGACAAAACTGCCTTCACAACACCATGGGGAACTTTTCAGTATGCCAAGATGCCATTTGGGTTGAAGAATGTCAGAGCCACTTTTCAGTGGGCGATGGACATAGCTTTTGCTAATGAGAAGGATGTTTTCTTGGTAGTCTATTTAGATGATTTGATGGTATTTTCTGGTTCTGATGATGAGCATTTTCACCGCTTAAGGATTTTTTTTCAGAAATGTAGGAAGTTCATGATTTCTCTAAACCCAAAAAAGAGTCTTTTTGCCATGGAGGAAGGTAAACTCCTTGGTCATATAATTTCTAAAGATGGTATTCACATTCATCCTTCAAGGGTGGAGGCAATCTAGCAAATAGACTTTCCGCGCAACAAAAAGGAGATTCAAGCTTTCAATGAGAAGATGAATTTCTTACGCAGATTTATACCAAATTTGGCTGAGAATTTACGTGAATTAACTAATATGTTGAAGAAGGACAACATTGTGAAATGGATCGAGGATGCCATGAAATCATTCAAATTGGTAAAGTTTGCTTTGACCACAACCCCAATTTTGATTAGTCCTGATTATACTCATGATTTTATTATATTTTCATTTGTGTCTGAGCACACTATGGCTGCGGTGTTGATGCAAAAGAGGGACCAGGTGGAACAACCCATTGCTTTTTTTAGTAGGACTATTAGAGATGTTGCCTTGCATTACAATATCATTGAAAAACAATCTCTGGATCTTATAAAAGCATTGAAGGATTTTAGAGTATACATTCTGCATTCATATACCATAGCATATGTTCCTAACGCAACCATCAAGGATGTTCTCATGCAAATTGATCTGGAGGGAAGAAGAGGTAAGTGGATAGAAGCAATGTTGGAGTATGACCTTGAGATTAAGCCTACCAAACTAATCAAAGGACAAGGCTTGGGAAAACTGATGGTTGAATCAAATTTGCATGCTCTAGACATAAATATCAATGCAGCAATGTCAGATGATGAAGATGGTGGCTCACTTATTCATGTATCTGAAATGTTTCTCAAATCACCTTGGTATTCTGATATAGTTTATGTTCTTCAGCATCTTTTTCCACCTCCTAGAATGTTAAGTAGTAAAGGTAGTTCACTAAAACTAAAGTCTGCAAAATTCTACATTTTAAATAGTGCTCTCTATTGGAAAGATCGGGAGGGGTTCTTCTTAATTGTTTGGTTGAAGATGAAGCTCAAAAACTAATGAATGATTTTCATAGAGGTGATTGTGGCAGTCATTTTTTTTGGAAAACAACAGCTAACAAAGTGTTAAGAGCAGGATATTATTGGCCAAATTTGTTTTAGATTTATATAAGATAGTTATTAGTTGCCATGAATGCCAAGTTTTTCAAGGAAAAAGGAAGTTTCTCCATCTTCCTCTAGATCCAATTGAAGTAAATGCACCTTTCGAGCAGTGGGGACTTGATTTCATAAGAGAAATCCATCTTACATCATCAACACAACACATATGGATTTTGATAGCTACCGATTACTTCACCAAGTGGATTGAGTCCATTCCGACAAGGCAAGTCATGGACACGATAATTATCCAGTTTTTAGAATCTAATATCTTGTCTCGTTTTGGTTGCCCTCACAAGATTATAACAAATAATGCAACAACATTTAATTCAAAGAGGATGGTCAAGTTTTGCAACAAGTACAATATTACATTGGGTTACTCCACAACATACTACCCACAGGGCAATGGATTGGCTTAGTCATCAAATAAATCCTTGGTGAACATTATCAAGAAAAATTTGGAGGCAAAGAAGAAGAATTGGCATCAAAATCTTGCTAATGCCTTGTGGGCTAACAGAGTGAGTAGCAAGAAATAAATAGGTATGTCACCTTTTGAGTTGGTTTATCGTACTGATACAGTATTTCTCACATCACATACAGTCCCAGTCATGAGATACAGGAAGTTGGCAGTGAAGAGGATGATATTGAGCGCAGAATTAACCAAATGATTCACCTTCAGCAAACAAGGGAAGAGGTTTCCCAAAACACTTTCCAGTTGCAAGGGAAGATAAAGAAAATTTATGACCGACCAAGGCAGAGAATTTTCAGCTGGAAGATGTAGTGCTGCGATGGGATGCACAAAATGAAGAAAAAGGAAAGCATGGTAAGTTTGAAAATCTATGGAAAGAACCATATAAGAGCTCAGCCTATTGAGTATAGAATGCATTTTTGTTAAAGGAAATGGATGGTCAAGAGTGCTCAGGAGGACCAGTGAATGGTAGGCTCTTGAAACACTACTACTTTTGATGTTGTTCCCTGAAGTTGCTTCACTGTCATTGTATATACCGGTTTGCTTTTTCTTGCAAGATTTCAAGTACACTGTCATCTAAAATTGGAGCCTAAAGTGAAGGCTATAAAGCTTGAATGATTTGTGTCGAGTTTGGTTGAATTGGTTTATAGTCAAGTTTAGAGTCGGTTGTGAGTTAGTTTTTAGTTTGTATTGAGTCATTTTTCTTTAAAATTGTAAAAAAAAGGGGTTTTTTGTTTTGTTTTAGTCTTCTATTTGTTTGACCGTATTGGCCCATTCAGCTAGGCACTTGGTCTACGGTTCTCTTAACACCTCCAAGGAGCTACCATCCCCAATAAGGCCAATGTTAGTCCTAGTATCTGCATACATCCATTAGGGATCAAATTTGCTCTTTGAATTTTCATTTTAGGGGTCCCATACTGAAATTTTTACATCATTTCATTAGGTCATGTCAAATTGATCCACTGATGGTTGTCTTGTCTACAGAAAATCTAGTTTCTCCATCATAAAGTATACTTGTTTACCCATCTTCAGGTTGTCTTCAGTCATGGTTTCATGGTCAAAATGCAATCATGTTTTCATTAGGTCATAAGCCATGTTTTCATTAGGTCTTACTGTTTCACTTTCAAGGTCAAGGGCATGATTTAAAGGTGTAAATAAAAGGCAGCAAGGGTATGAGGATGATAAATAAATCAAGAATGATGGCTAGTAAGTCATAATCACTATATAATTATCTTTTTTAACTAATGTAATTTTCACCTCCAAAAACATGTTTTTGAAAACAAAGTATTTTGAGTTAATTTGTATTTCTTATGTAATTTTAAGTCACTTTACGTAATAAATGATCATGGCTGCACCAATGCATCTCTCCTTGCTACAAGTCAAAGAAACACTGCAAAAATCAGTTCAAATTGAGCATCATCCACCTGAAAAGGAACAAGGAAGAAAAGGCATTAAAAACATATATTTGAAAAAGGTCAAGAAACATTAAAAAGTGGGTGTTTCTAGTGAAAAAAAAAATATACTCCTATATAAGGTGTCACATTTCATTTTCAAGTTCATCATTCTCATTTGGAAAAGAAGGAGTCAAAAAGTGAAGATAAGAGGAGAAGTTGAGTGAGTTTTGGGCCAAGGAGAAGTGGCGCCGCGCTTCTAGAGTTTGGCACTATGCGTTTCAGGCAATGGAGGTGGCACTATGCATTCAATGGCATTGCGCATACATGTTGAGCGCTGCACATAGGGAATTTTCAGTAGTGCAAAATAACACTACTTTTCGCTTTCAAGAGGGCATTGCACGCCTGTAGTAAGCGCTGTGTGTTTAGCAACAAGGACCAAAAAAAGCCTTAAACTTCATAAAAACTTCCAAAATCACCCTCTCATCCCTCAAACAAGTAAATTCCCTCACTATACTCCATCATTGATTTACAATTGAAGTGTTTGAAGGTAATTTACATTGGAAAATGTGAAACCCTAGATTCTCCCTCAATTACACCCTAGAAACCCTAATCCCCATTATTTCTCCCACAATCTATTACTAAAGCCCTAAAACCCTCCCCTGTATCACTCCATAACATTTTATACCCCCTCATCCTTTATCCCACAAGCTATACTTCAAAAAAGGGCATAAGCCCCTCTCCCTCATTTTCATGATTCATACCCTCCCCTTCATTTTCTGGCCCATCAAATACCTCACAAGGTCATCTCCCATTCCCTTACTCCTAAATCACTCCTGTTCACTCCCTTCATCCCTTTTCTAGGAGTGTACAACCCCAAAATTTGCAAACATGGATAGAGAAGATAGAGACTAGGAGGAGGAGGAGAACATTGGCAGTGACAGTTTGACAGATAAACCTCGGCATAAGAGAAAACCAAACAAGGGAGGCAAAATTATCAGGGAAGAGCCATCAAACCTCATAGAATTGCAGGCCTCTCAGTTAGCTGTCACTTATTTTAGACACCTAGGGTGCTATGAGTTCTGTGAGCATGTAGAGAGAGTTCAACACCACCATGAGCTCACCGAGCTTTTGTAGCCAATCTTCGGGACAACAAGGTGACTCTTGCTAGGGTGACATTTATAGTTTCACCTTCCATTATTGCGGATGCAACAAAGATTCCGAATGTAGGGGAGAAGTGGTACAAGTCACAGGACTTGGATGAACACTATTATGAGCCTTATATCAAACCCAAGCACAGAAATGAGGCAAAAAGGCTTTTTCCCTTCAGATTTCTTGAAGACAAGTATGCTCCCATGATGAAAATCATCATGAAATATTTCACTTGTGAGGGAAGGTTTTCGAGACTGTACACCTATCACATCATGCTTCTCATGCATTTTACCAGGGTGAGTATGTTAAACCTTCCTTATTTCTTGTTCAGGAATATTGAGAAGATGGCCCACTTTGTGTAGAAAATGCCATACACTCAGCAGATGAGTAGTCTTTATCATTATTCCCTCATCAAGATGATTGTGCTTCATCATCTTAGCCTTCTCAACATCTCTTGGGAGACATTTATTGCTCACGACATCTTCAAGGGTCCTCAAATTCCTCCACCAGTGTCTCAAGAATCAGGAGAACCTTCTAGCAGTGCTCAGATGAAGACAGATGATAAGGCCAAAGAAACTAGAGCTATTGAGGTGCTCGAGACTAACATGAGATATCAGAGGGGCACAAGAATATTGTTTGCAGCTAACAGGAAAGTGTTTTCTCCACGGGATGTGGAAGGGACCTTGCCTTCTTCATCAACTCATAGGTAAATGCTTGCTCCATAGGATGTGGAAGGGGATTTGCGTTCTTCACAACACAGCAGGTATAGGTGTAGTAGCTTCCCAAAGGGAAAGAAAAGATGCCAGAGGAAAGTTTTTATGCTGAGGAGGAAGAGAGAGACTTTGATTTGATAGAGCATGATGAGATGGAGAAACATTATACTCATAATGGCATGGAAACAATTGACTTAGAGACTTAGGATGAAGAAACAAAAGAGGAAATCATCATACATGAAAAGGAGGCTCAATTCCAAGCATTGATGGACAATTTGGAGAAAGCCAAATACGTTGTCACATATCTAGAACAAGAGAACAACTAGTTGAGTGACAAGCAGGTCCTCATGGAGTTGGAACCTCTCAAGATAAAATGACAAGATGACAAGGGTGAATCAGCTATGCAAAAGGAAGAGGCACCGATCACTTTGACTCCTATTGAGAAGGAAATTGAGGGTGATAGATACATTTGGCTTGAAAGAGTCAATTTTCACCTACATAAGCTATTGCGTACAAGGCTAATAGGGACAATCAGATGATCAGGCACATGGCCTACCACTACAGGACCTGAATCAAAATTTGCAACATGAGGGTAAAACAGATGAAAGCTAGGCTAAGACGGGCTCTAAAGGGAAAAAAAGAGGAGGATAAGCTTAGTTTGCTTGTTGAAGCTTCCTTAGCTCATCAATATGCTTGATGATAGCGCTGCTCACCAATTTTGGTCAGGTTTGGAGGAGATTTGTTTTTTGCAAATTTTGGAGATTGCACACACAAAACATCTGGCTCAACGCTTTTCCTAGGGGAACCATATCAACAAATGGCTTGCATTTTTGGATTCAGAGCAATTATTACATGCACACTATGGATTTTCGAAGTTTTTGGGGTAGAGCTGGTCAACCAAAAGTAAAAAAACACCCTAAAAATGACCTTTCTGCCACTTTTTGGACACACAGAAGTAGTCTTCGGAGAATCAACTTTTGAGGGGTAAAATGTGTTTCAAATGAATAAATTATAGGTGTTTTGGAAGTTAGACTTGATGAGCTTTCCAATGAGATATCATGAGCTCAATTTGGATGTCAGGAAGGCCTCCAAAAAGGACCTAAAAGTGGCGTTGTGCATTGAACCAATGGTGTTGCGCGTAGGGCAAATTTTGCATAGGATGGCTATTTTTCTATGTTTTGTCTGTTTTCTCATGGAGGATGTTTTACTATTGTAAATGATGAATTGGCTTGTAAATATGATGGATAATTAGTAGTAGAGGGTGATTTTGGAAGCTTTTATGGAGCTGGAGGCTTTTTATGGTCCTTGCTACTCAACGCACAGTGCCTGCTATAGGTGTGCAACTCCCTCCTGAATGCGTAGCGCAGTGTTATTTCACACTGTCGAAAATGCCCTATGCATAATGCTCAGCTTGTACGCGCAGTTCCACCCCCTAAACGCGCAACACCACCTCCACTACCTGAAACACGTAGTGCCAAACTTTAGAAGCATGACGCCACTTCTCCTTGGCCCAAAACTCACTTAACTTCTCCTCTTATCTTCACTTTTTGACTCCTTCTTTGCCAAATGAGAATGATGAACTTGAAAATGAAATGTTACACCTTATATAGGAGTATATTTTTATCTTTCACTAGAAAAACCCACTTTCTAATGTTTCTTGACCTTTTTCAAATCTTTGTTTGTAATGCCTTTTCTTCTTTCTTCCTTTTCAGGTGGATGATGCTCAATTTGAACTGATTTTTGCAATGTTTCTTTGTCTTGTAGCAAGGAGAGATGCATTGGTGCAATTGGGATCATTTATTACATAAAGTGACTTAAAATTATAGAAGAAATACAAATTAACTCTAAATACTCTATTTTCACCTCAAAAACATGTTTCTTGAGGTGAAAATTACATTAGTTAAAAAGATAATTATATAGTGACTATGACACACTAGCTATCATTCTTGATTTATTTATCATCCTCATACCCTTGTTGCCTTTTATTTACACATTTAAATCATTCCCTTGACCTTTGAAATGAAACCCTAAGACCTAATGAAAACATGCCCTATGACCTAATGAAAACATGATTGCATTTTGACCATGAAACCATGACTGAAGACAACCTGAAGACGGGTCAGCAGGTATACTTTATGAGGGAGAAATTAGAATTTTTGAAGAGAAGACAACCATCAGTGGATCAATTTGACATGACCTAATGAAATTATGTAAAAGTTTCAGTATGGGACCCCTAAAATGAAAATGCAAAGAGAAAATTTGATCCTTGATGGAAGTATGCAGATACTTACACTAACATAACATTAGTATAGAATTACATGATTTTACGGAAGAAAATAATATGGATGGTATATAAAATGATGATCCAAATACATCTAGTAACAATATTGATGGTCTATAGTCATATTTCAATGATGATGAAGATGATGCAACTTAGGGTGAGGATGATGCTAATATTAACTACTTGAAAGATCATATGGAAATTAAAAATGATAGACTGGATGACATTCTTGTAGACAATGATGTTAATGACAAAGAATTCTAAATTTTCATAATTATTTTTAATATGTGTTAAAAAAATGATGATTCTTATAGCCTAAACTTTGAAATGATTCAGTATTATTTGTGTCAATATAAATTACCTATTGCAATATCATTAAAGTGTTCAAGATATGATATGAATTAAACAAAGTCTTTCGGTAGAAATCACATGAGAGAATTTTTTGGCTGACGTGTTTCGAACCAATGAGTGTGGTTCATCATCAATCACAAAAGATTGAATCATAGATGATATCAATTGTTGGTAGACAAATTTAGGATTAGTTGAATGCTTCTTTCATTCATTTTGTATCAACATATGTTCATGAAGACATAAAATTTAATAAAATGTTAATGTTTGTACCTTGCAATGATTTGAATAAGAAACTTTGTTAACTTCATTATTTTTATATTGTTTGTATTTTAATGTTGGTCAACCGACTATTACATTTAATTATCAATCTAGATAGGCTTTAATTTCTAAAAAGGTTTTCACACAAAGTCTATGCTAAGGCAGAGGATGACTAGTATAAAATAATCTCAACCCAAATTCATTGTGCACAGACTCTCAACAATCAACAATGTTTTTACCCACTATAGAAATACTGTAGAATAAGCTACTATGTCACTCAACCACTCTCGCAGCGCTCTTGAAAACCATCATTCTTTCAATTTGCACACATAAAATGAAGTGAAATCCAAACTGTAATAGAAAACAAAATAATTCATTGGCACACTAAACTGAGGGACTAGTATAGGGCTTAATCTGTCACACCATCCAAATCTCACTGCAATTAATTAAATTACAAATATAATTAACTATAATAGAAGTAGTAACAACAATCACATAAATGATAAACATTTATGCAATCTGTCATTCAACCACTCTCATAGCACTCTTGAAAACCATTATTCATTCAATCTACACACATAAAAGGAAGTGCATTCCAAACTTTAATACAAAAGAAAATAATTCACTCCAACACTAAACTGAGGGAACGGTCTAGGACTTAAGTTGTCATACAATCCAAAGCTTATTACAATTAATTAAATTACACACAAAATTAACTATAACGACAACAGTAACAACAATCACATAATAGAAATATTTATGCAATATATCATTTAACCACTCTCACAGCACTCTTGAAAACCATCACTCATTCAATCTGCACACATAAGAGGAAGTGCAATACAAACTATAATAGCAAAGAAAATAATTCATTGCCGCACTAAACTATGGGACTGGTCTACGATTAAAGTAATCACACCATCCAAAGCTTACTGAAATTAATTAAATTACACATAGAATTAATTGTAATAATAGAAGTAATAGCAATCACATCATTAATAAATATTTATCCAATTTTTCGTTCAACCACTCTCACAACACTCCTAAAAACCATCACTCATTCAATTTGCACGCATGAAAGGAAGTGCAATCCAAACTGAAAACAAAGCAAATAATTCACTACCACACTAAACTAAGGGGTTGGTCCAGGACTAATTTGTCACACCATCCCTAATTTACTGCAATTAATTAAATTACACACATAATTAACTGTAACAACAATGGGAACAACAATGAAATAAATTTGAAATATTTATGCAATTATGTATTCCACTCTAACTAAGCAGTTATCCTTGCCAAGAAGGAGGGCCCTTCCTCCTCAACAAGGGTTGGTGTACTTAAAAGAACAAAAAATACTCAGAGGAAATGATTGAACCACAAATTTGAGATCTACATTAATAAAAGTATCAGGATTATAGAGCTTTGGTGTTTCCCCTTCCCAATCCTATTATCCAATTCTTTGCTCTAGCCCTCATAGGAAAATGGTCTTCTCTTTTAAAGATCTTAATAACAATGAGAAGATAACCTTGAGAGTATTTTGATTCTCATGTGATCTTAAATTCTTAACAATTACACAATGATTTCTATGGAAGGATTGAAACTATAACAGTTTCCTTTAACCACAAATAATGTGACAAAATATTTCAACCAAATGATTTGGATGCTCCAGAAATATCTCCAAGTGATGAGTTGTCTCTTTTGAATTTGATGTGCTCCTAGATCTAGAGTGATTAGGAAAGGTAGCGTGTGCTTAAGCAATTGTTTGTGCAACAACGACAACTTCCGAAACCTTAATTAATCCAAATTGGTAAAGGAATTGAAATGTACTTCTATAAGAACAAGCTTCAACAGACCATCCAAACCTGAAGCAGGTCATACATTAGTTTTATGATAAAAAGTAGGATAAGAAAGTAGGTCTGATGTCAAATTATAAGTAGAACTAGAATAAGAAAGTGAAAATTAAAAAAGGACATACTTAGGTGAATAAGGGGTGTTACAGTAATAATATATGGTCATGTTCATCAAAGGGGATAAAATAAATAGCAAAATATGTAGGAAAAATATGACAATTATGTGACCCAACATCTCCCCCCAGCTTAAGCTTTTCCATGTCCTCATGCAAACTCATATCACTGATGCCTGACATTCTGAGAGTGAAGTTGTGTGAGGTTATATTTTCCTGCCATGTCTTCCCGTTTGGCCTTGTATCATCAAGAAATAACCAATTCTTGCTCCAAACACTTATCAGTAATAATATATGGATGTTGATACTGATGGGTGGGTAACCAAACAAAAGGGAAATTGAATCTAAATCCTATCTAGTTGTTTTAGCAGCTACAACCACCCTCCAAAATTTTGCCTTAGCTTTGTTTTGGTGCCTCCCTACGAACCATCCTCAATAGCATGTCCTGCACTATCAATTACATGACCTTCAAGGGTTCTCTAGCAGATTTACAACCTGTGCATGAGAGATTCTTGCATACCCCTCATAGGCTACTTCCCTTGGACTTGGTCCAATTATAGGCTAAGCTGCTCCCTCAAGAAATTACGCAATTCTGGAGGGGAACCAACCTTCCCTCCAGAAATTGCACAATCCTGTCTAGGAGCTTGTTGTGCTCAAGAATTACACAATTCTGCCTGTCAACTTTCACTAGAAAAACTACGCAATATGACCCAGAAACACTGCTCAACCTAGAAATTGCATAATTCTGGGCAACAGTTAGTTGCTCATCCCAGAAATTGCGTAATCCCTTTGGGAAGCCAACCCAGCTCCCTCCCAAAAAAGCAAAATTTTTCCTCTCATTCAAACAGGTTGTTGTATGTGCCATTGGGTTAATTGTTCCACTAGGGATTGAGAAAACTTGACTTGCATGCATGGGTTGCCTTTCCCAAAATAGCAAAAAGCATCCCTAGATTTTAGGGAGCTATTTTTAGTAACTACAGGTTACATGCAAACATCGTTTTAGAATCTTTCCTCACAGTATCGGTTTTTCCTAGATTTGTGGCATGTGCGTCATAACAATCAAACTTATTTATTTAATGCTTCAGAGCTCATTCCTTCACATCAATCTTGGAGCTCTTGACATCCCATAGCACATCCAAGTCTCTTGACATTCCTTCCGAGTAAGTTGACTTAGCTTGTATTTTGCATCATTTTTGTCACTTTTTTTTTTTTTGGCTTGTGTATGTGTTGTTTTATTGATTTATGTGAATGCTTGTTGTCTTTTGTATGCATATTAGCTTGTACTAGCGTCATTTTAGTTTTTGTTAGCATCTCATTATTGTCTCGTGCATGACACTGTTTTACACTAATGATCGCCAATTCGGAAACTTGCTTCAGACACATGCATGTTGTTCCATTTCTTGAATATTGCATTCACTATTTTCATGCACGATCATTCACTCCTACTTACACTCAATATCACCATGCATTCACATCCACATTTGCTTTCAGTTTCCCGTCGGTGGGTCTGGGTAGCCTTGGCCCGAACTCTACCTCACCAAGAGAGCATTGCATAATTGTGAGAGGGAAGGCTCTGCTTTCCTCCTAGAAAATGCAATTTATGCCAAGTGACTATCCTCCAGCCTTACATTTCACAATTCTAAGAGGCAGTGACTGTTGGCCTAGAAAATTGCGTAATGCATTCAGTGGTCCTACAACCCTTGCCAACTGGAATTGTGCATTGCACAATCCCAATAGCCACCAAGACAATCTAGATTGTGCATTGCACAATTCCAATAGCCAACCAGCCTCCCAGCACTTTGGATAGCCTTTTGCGCAATTCCAGTAGTCAACCACCCGGCCTCCTAGGAAAATTTATGCAATCCTTGCTAGTCAATCCCCAAGTATGTTGCATGTTGTTCTTTAAGTTTTCTTTGGTTTTAGCTGATAGATTTCTTGCTATGTCTCCAGATATAGTAGGTGTTTGTATTTTGCTCAGTGGTTTAGGATCAATGGCCTCCAAGAGAGAAGGATCAAAGGACACTTATGGAAGCGTTTCTGGAGCAATAGTTGAGTGAGTGTCTACAAGTTTTCTGATCTATGAATACACCAAGGTGATTGTAGACAAGGAAACCAAGCTGAAATGGAAAGTTGTCAATCATGCATTTGTAGGCACATTTGGGGTAGACCTCGAAGACCGCCAAGTCTATGTGAACATTCAAAAGTCCATCTTGTATCGAATTGCATACAAGTATCCTGTGTTCCCATGCACAGACATGATACATCAGTTTATCTCGCACACTGATCCTGAGATGATGACATTGAGCAGTGTTATTGGGATGGAGATTTCTACCTTCAGGGAAAAGTATTATGAATAGATGTACCATATGTCGAAGCCCATGATCACCATGGAGATACCCTTTAGCATACCCGGCAACAATGCCAACTCGAGGGATATCTTGAAGAACTGGGTAAAGGAGCTAGACAAATTCAGGATGACACCCAACCAAATTTACAAGACAAAGATACTGTAGAAGGTGTATCAATACTTGGTCATCTTTTCATGTCACCTGTATGGCCAAGAGAGCATCGAAAACTTCCCATAGAGTTGGGTGATCATATTTGATCAATTGGCCAGAGAAGACAAAGCATGCAACTGGTCTGACAATTTGGCTCACTGGCTGAAGAATAGGTAACGAGAGCTCAATAGCCACCCAAAGGTTAGCAAACGGAAATCTACATGTTTGCTTACAACTTGGATGCAATCTGTGGCCGTTAGGAGTTCCTGGGCTTGAAGTGGGCATGGAAATCAGCGTATACCTCTGTGGACACTTATTGTAAAATGTTATCCGAATGCAGCTTCAGGGGAGTTATCACACAGTTGTCCAATCATTTTGTCACCCTCGTGTACAAGCTGATATTTGAATAGGATCCACCTTGCATGTCAAAGGCATCCATGGAGGCACTGATTGACATAGTTGATTGGTATGCCTCACTGTCCGACACCTTCATATGGATATACAGTGTGGAGAATCCTCCGCATGTTTTGCCAAAGTTTGCCTTGGACAAGCTTGTCATGTCGGAAGTATCATACCACATCTCAACAGGACTGATAGCTAGGCTGCACCGGAAGAAGAAGGCACCTTGGCCTGCTCTTTTGTTGTGGATCAGTTTATACGAGATACAAAATTTCAACCATGCAGATGTCAAAGCGGAGGAGATCAAGAAATATCCATTCGACACTTGAAGCTATAATCCATATGAACCACATTGTTTTGTAAAATATCACTGCACAAGAGTATAGTTTCAGTGGATCCACGGGGCATGTCATTGGGTAGAGGAAGACCCATGGAGATATTGTTACAGTTTCTCCAAGCCCAATGAACCAATCGACACCATTTTGCAATGGTTAGCAACGTAGCATGAAGCAGCATCCAGGACTCAAATCCGGAACTATGAAGATCTCTCATAGCTCATCACTAGTATACAGGCTTCTAATGCACGAGTATTTAGGAGTATGGATGTTGTTGTGTGCACACGTGTGATCCCATCTATTGGGACACTCACCTAGGAAAAGACAAAGGCACAGGTATAACTAGCGCTTGACTTGAACATTGACGAGTTGATGTGCATAGCCACCAGCCTAGACTTGGTGATCAGTGCACACACCATGCATCAGTATCTCGCTGGTCTAGTTGCACTCAAGAAAATGATGCACATATTATCAGATGAGTTGGACAGAGGAGCTCTAGTAGTGTACCTGGATGCTATGGAGGCAGGAGCTCGTTTCCAGAAAGATGTCACCTTAGAGTACACAGAAACCATCGCAGACTACCAAGCTTGGCATCAGTTCACTACTATCAACCACCATGAAGATGTTGAAGAACTGGTGTTCTCATAGTTTTTTGAATCATAGTGATGTCTTTCATGGCTTGATCAAGCCTATTTTGTCTCACATGGGTACATGTGCAGATTGTATTTGATCTCCTATCAAATGTAAGTTCAAGTGGCGATAGTTGGATGTAACATTCATAGAGTAGATGAAGAGTCATGAGGGTAGTTGAACTTTTAGAAAGGGGAATGTCAAGGGCCACCCCACCCTTTGCTATAAATAGTCCCTCATAACTCATTGTAAAGGCTTTTGGTCAATGAAGCTTCGAATAGGAGTATCTAGAGAAAGCTTGGACAACGTTGTAACGAGCCTTGCCTTCTCCATTGTGCAGAGTTAGTATATCTCTCTAGAGGAGCAGGCAGTAGTGATTGACATAGTTGATTGGTATGCCTCACTGTCCGACACCTTCAGCTTCTCGTTTGCCCCTCTGTTTGATTCATTAGATCATGAGGATGTCGATGAAATAATTGAATTTATTGATCATAGCTATCGTGATCTATTTACTCCCTTATTCGATCATGATGATGATTCTATCACAGTTGATTTTTCAAAGCCACCTATTTATGATGATCTATCTTTCGACGAAGTCGAAACCCCCCAGACTGTCGAGGCACTTCAGCCCAAGCTGATGGTTATGTCAGGCCCTCGTTGTCCTGAGGTTGGTTTCACTTGCAATCATGAAATTGTTGAAATACCCAAGGCTCCTCATCACTCATCTGTATGGATTGAATATCAATCTCACACATAGATCATGCTTCCTCCACTCGAACTACACAATCCCAATGCTCGTGCATTGGAGGAATCTTACATTGCAAGCACATGTGGACGACGCAAGTTGTCTTTGTTTCTTTCATTTGCTTTCATGTCACAGTCAAGAGTATGTGTATGCTTAACAGCTACACGTACGATCGAACAACACTATGATGAGTCCATAGACTATATGTCATGCACTTGCACTCACTTGTATTCTGTGGACACATTTAAACTTGGAGTTTGTTTGTCTTCACTGTTATATCTTTCATGTTTGCTGGTTCAGACAGTTGTGTTGTTCATGAACCATGCCTTCACCAACATGGGTCAACCAATGCACCAGTGGCTGAATTGGAAGTATCACTTCACGTGATCAGGCCCATGCACAGTTAGCTTAGGAGGAGGAGTAGTGTTTTCTTTTGGTTTCTTTGCTTGCATTCTTGTTTGCTTACTTTCTTTACATGTCTGTTTGTCTGCCTGCTTGTTTTCTTACTCACTTTGTTTTCACATTTACTTCTTCTTTCACATTTTTTTATGTTTGTTTGCTTGTTTCTTTTAGTAGGTTAGTTTTTCATGAAACCATGCGCGACTCTTGAAACAAGCTGGGTAAAATACAAGAGGCCTTATGCAACTACCACTACTTGGTTATCTGTCATCCCACCTCTGTATGAAGAACTTGTTATCTTTTAGTCCATGATACGTCAATGGAAAATGCGTATTGTTCGAAGTGAAACTTGGTGAAAACATAATGCTTGCACTCTAACTAGTGTGACCCACTCTAGGTGGTTTTTTTTTGGTTATCCCTTGGCAGCTCAGTCAAGTAGAGTAAGGTTAGGGGGAAAACCTTAACAAGCACATCAGCGGTACATAATAGACTACTTCTCTAAAGGAACAATCTCTTCTGCTCTCAATAAGTTAGGATCCCTATTCGGCCTCTGAAATGAATAAGTTCTATGCATAGTTATGAAAAAATGAAAAGTGAAAATTTTCAAAATGAAAATGAATAAGGCAAAAGAAGAGAAATTTTGCTTGTGTAGATAGGTGATGCAAGTAACTCTGTTAGGTACTGACCAGGCTCACTGGCAGAAGAGAAATGCTTGTGTTCTTGCATGACTCCACAATGGTATTGTCTAGGCTTGTTGGCAATAGAGAAACACCAAATATGAAACTAAAACTCTAACGACTATACTACTTGTGCACCAATATACCCCTCGTCCCCAATTGAAACAATTGTGTTGACTTGGCTTGGAATGTGTCGACCGACCAAGAGCTTGTTAGATGCTACATCTTACAATCAAGCAAGTGTGGAAACTAAGACAAACTGAGAACTAAACAATACTTTTAGAGGTGTTAGACTTGTTTTTCACCAACAAGGTCCATTTAGAGAGTTGGAGTTCTACTAGTGTGTTGCCAACTGTTGTAGCCACTACAACCACCCTCCAAAATTTTGCCTTAGCTTAATTTTGGAGCCTCCCTACCAACCATCCTTAGTAGCATGTCTTACACTGTCAAGTACATGAGCTTCATGGGTTTTCTAGTAGATTTCTAGCCTGTGCATGATAGCTTGTTGCATAACCTCATATGCTACTTCTTCTGGACTTGGTCTAGCTATAGGCTAGGAAGCTCCCTCAAGAAATTGCACAATTATGGAGGGTAGCTAGCCTTCCCTCTAGAAATTGCACAATCCTATCTAGTACCCTGCTAGGCTAAGGAATTGCGCAATTCTGCTTGTCAAACTTCCTTAGAAGAACTATGCAATCTGACCCAACAGGACTACTCAACCCAAAAATTCTGCAATCCCTCTGGGCAGCCAGCCGAGCTCCCTCTCAGAAATGAGAAAATTTTCTTCTCAGTCAAGCAGGTTGTTGCATGTGCCATTGAGATCACCAATTCCACCCAAGACTGAGAAAAATTGACTTGCATGCATGGGCTACTTTTTCTCAAAATAGTAGAGAGAAACATGAAAAAAGCATCCCTAGATTTTAGGGAGCTATTTTTAGCAGTTGGAGGTTACATGCAAAGATTGTCTTAGAAGCTTTCCTCCCAGTGTTGTTTTTTCCTAGATTTGTGGCATGCATGTCATGAGCATCAATATTATTTATTCAACGCTTTATATCTCATGCCTTCACATCGATCTTGGATCTCTGACATCCCATGACACATCTAGGAGTCTTAGACACATCCACCTCAACTATTTCTGGGGGAGTCAGCTTAACTTGTATTTTGTAGCATTTTTTTCACTTTTTGTGTTTTGGCTTGTTAGTGATATTTTCTTGATTTATGTGAACGCTTGTTGTCCTTTGTATGCATATTAGTTTGATATAGCATCGTTTTAGTTTTTATTAGCATCTCATTGTTGTCGCATGCATGACACTATTTTGCATGAATGTTCATCAATTTAGTGACTTGCTTCACACACATGCGTGTTGTTCCATTTTCTGAATATTGCATTCATTATTTGCATGCATGATCAATCACTCCTACTTACACTCAGTATCACCATGCATTCACATCCACATTTTCTTTCAGTAGCCTGTCAGTGGGTTTGGGCAGCATTGGCCTGAAATGTGCCTCACCAAGACAGCATTGCACAATCCTAAGAAGGAAGGCTCTCCCTTCCTCCTAGAAAATGCACATTTATGCCCAGTGATTGTCCTCCGATCTTACATTATGCAATTCTGAGAGGCAGCGACTGTTGGACCAGAAAATTACACAATTGAGTTAATGGGCCTACAACCCTTGCTAGCTAGAATTGCGCATTTCACAATCCCAACAGCCAGTAGGCCAGTATGGATTGCGCATTATGCAATTCCAGCATCCATCCAGCCTCCTAGCGGTCTGGACTACCTTTTGTGCACTTCTAATAGTCAGTCTCCTGGCCTCCTAGGAAAAATTGTGCAATCCTTGCCAGTCAATCCCCAGGTACGTTGCATGTCGTTCCTCGAATTTTCTTTGGTTTTAGCTGACAGATTTATTGCCATGCATGTCACCATGTCTCCAGATATAGCAAGTGTTTATCCATCGCTCATCATTTCAAGATCAATGCCCTCCAAGAGATAAGGATCAAATGACATGGATGGAAGTGCAACTGAAGCTGCAATTGAACGAGCGTCTACAAGTTTCACGATCTACGAAGACACCAAGTTGATTATAGACAAGGACACCAAATTGAAGTGGAAAGAGGTCAATGATGCATTTTTTCAGACATTTAGGGAAGATCTCAAAGACCACCAAGTCTATGTGAACATTCACAAGTCTGGCTTGTATCGGATTTCATGCAGGTATCCGTGTTCCCATCTGTGGACATGATACATTGGATCAGCTTGCACACTAATCCTGACAAAATGAAATTGATCAGTATTAGCAGGACGAATATTTCTACCTTCAGGGCACAGGATTATGAACTGATGTACCATAGATGAAGCTTGTGATCACCATGGAGACACCCTTCATCTTACCCAGTAGCAATGCCAAATCTAGGGATATCTTCAAGAACTCATTAAACGAGCTGACCAAATTCAGGATGACACACAACCAGGTTTACAAGACAAAGATATTGTGGAAGGTGTATCAATACTTGGTCATCTTTTCATGTTTCCTGTATGGCCAAGATAGCATGGAAACCTTCCCGTGTTTTTGGGTGATCACGTTGGACCAACTAGCGAAAGAAGGCAAAGCATTCAACTGGTCTAACATGTTGTCTCACCGGCTAAAGGAACAGGTAACAAGAGCTCGACATCTGCCCAAAGGTTACCAAGTAGAATCTACATGTTCGGTTACATCCTAGATGCAATCTGTGCCCGTCAAGAGTTCCCAGGCTTGAAGCAAGCATGGACATTGGCGGAGACCTCTATGAACACTTATTGTAAAATGTTCTCCAAATGCAACTTAAGAGGAGTTATCACATAGTTGTCCAATCATTTTGTCACCCTGGTGTACATGATTATATTTGAACATGATCCACCCTGCATGTCAAAGGCAACAATGCAGGCACTGATTAACATAACTAATTGGCATGCCTCACCATCCGACACTTTCATATGGATGTATAGCACATAGCAGCCTCCACATGTTTTGATGAAGTTTTCCTTGGACAAGCTTGTCGTACAGGAAGTATCATACCACATCTCCGCAAGATTGGCGGCTAGGTTGCACTGGAAGAAGAATGCAAATTGTCCTTCTCTTCTGTTGTGGATTGGGTTATATGAGATATGGAATTTCAAGCATGCAGATTTCGAAGTAGAGGAGATCAAGAAATATCCATTTGATGCCCAAAGCTACAATCCATATGACCCGCAATGTTTTGTAAAATATCACTTCATGAGAGTACAGTTTCAATGGATCCATGAGGCATGCAATTAAGCGGAGGAAGACCCATTGAGATAATGTTATAGCTTCTCCAAGCCCAATGAACCGGTCAACATCATTGTGGAATGGTTGGCAAAGCAGCATGAAGTAGCATCTAAGAGAGCAACAACACCAGCAATTGAGGTAGACATATCGACGTGCGATAAAGGTAAGAGGAAGATTTGTAATAGTGCAGGGTAGAGCAAAGCTGCAAGCTCCGAGCAGACCCACTTGTGCATAAAGTAGCTTTGACATTAGAGGTGAAGAGGAAACAATGCAATAAGAGGAATGCACAAAAACAAAGAGAAAAATGGAGAATAGAGGAAACAGAGAAGGAGTTGCATGAGTTGAAGGAAAAAATTCAGAAGGAACATGTACTACACAAATAGGAGAAGGAAGATGAGCAAGAATAGGTATAGTACAGGGCGCAACATGTAAACACAGATGAAATTGCTCCCGTACAAGTAGTAGACTCATCAGAATAGCTGGCACCAAGTAGACTGGGTGAGCAGTCATAGGAGCAAGACTTCACTCAAGATATTAAACAAGAACTTGAATAGATTGATACAAATATGGAGTAGTAGGAGTTATATCAAGGCTTTGATGTCATGCCTTACCACCAAGAGGTCAAACCATCAGCTTCACCGGATCCAGAAGCGGAGCAAGTCCCGAGAAACCAAGAAGACACTGAAATCCTTGGAGACAATCCAGAGGGAGAGATGCACAACATCTCATTTGAAGAATCCCAACATAGATTTGTGCAATCTCGTAGAGTGTCAAATCTGAATTATCACACATCTCCTGAGTAGTTTGATGAATGAGTGATTGTTTCTGACATGTGCAAGCATCTAGCAACATTATCGATGCTACCAAAGAATATACCGAAGCCACTAGCTTGAGTGTTCACTTCTTCATAGCTGAGAATGAGTGAATGGCTAAGGAATTACAGACAACCAAGTAGGGAGGAGAACTGGTTACATCATCCACCCAAGAAAAGTTGAAGAAGGAAATGCTAGATGAAGTATTTTCCCTTGACATAGTCATGTGAGCATTGTATTTCAAGTTTGGTACCATGCATAAGGCAGTTGTCCATCAAAACAGTTGGCAGCAACGATATGCTAGGAGAGCACATATCTTGTCGAATGTGCATGCTAATGTTGATTACATGCAAACATGGACAATGAGATACAAGGGAGCCCCATTACACTTTCCCAAGGTGATGAAGCCCAGAGCAGTCGAGCTAAAGGCACACATCCAGAGTCAAATCTAGAACTATGAAGATCTCCCACAATTCGTCACTAGTCTATAGGCTTCCCATGCACAAGTATTCAAGAGTATGGATGTTGTTGTGCACGCACATGCAATCCCATCGATTGGGACACTCACCCAACCAAAGAGAAAGGCACATGTATTATTGGAGCTTGACTCATACTTTGACGAGTTGATGTGCATAGCCACCAGCACAGACTCGTTGATCAATGCAGACACCATGCATTAGTATGTCGTTGGTCCAACCACACTCAAGGTAATGATTAGCATATTATCAGACGAGTTGGATAGACGAGCTCTAGCAGTGTACCCGGATGCTATGGAGGCAAGAGTTCATTTCCATAAATAAGTCACCATAGAGTACACGAACACCATTGTGGAGTACCGACCTTGGCATCAGTTCGCTACTTTCAACCACAGTGAAGATGTCGAAGAGCTAGTCTTCCCATAATTGTATGAGTCATAGTGATGACTTGCATGGATTTCCCAAGCCTATTTTGTCTCACATGGGTACATGTGCAAATTTTATGTGATGTCTTGTCAAGTGTAAGTTCAAGTGTCAATAGTTGGATGTAACAGTCATAGAGTAGATGAAATGTCATGAGGGTAGTTGCATTGCCACAAAGGGGAATGTGAAAGGCCACCCAACCCTTTGCTATAAATGGTCCCTCGTAACTCATTGTAAGTGCTTTTGGTCAACCATGATTCAAATAAGAGTATCTAGAGAAAGCTTGGATAGTATTGTAATGAGCTTTGGCTTCTCCAATATGCAGAGCTAGTATATCTCTTTGGAGGAGTAGGCAGCAGTGATCATAACTTTCCATTGTTAGAACTAGTGGTTGGTCATGGATGTCTTCTATGACTGGAACTTACACTTCTTAATATAACAAATCCAGCAGGTTTCATGCATATTTCGTATTGTATTACAAATATCTTGTTTATTCTAAATGATATATGTATCTATTTTTTTACGCATGCATGTGTAGCTATTTTTTGTATATGTATGTACAAATATTACTGAAATGTGTTGTTGGTTTAACCATCACTTTGGATTTCTATCTCAATTTCATCCCATGTAGTGATGCATCTTAGATCATGTGGTGCCTTCTTAACTTCATGCTTTCACAGGTTTCCAAGGGGCACACTCACCTCATCCTCAGTGTGTTAGAACCGCTCATAAACCTTCCTTGACTTACTTCATATGTCACAGCCTTGCTACGAATAGGGACATCTTAGTTACCTTTGTGTGAAATCATGGTCAAGGTGATATAGTACAACCCATTGCTGGGACTCATACACCAAATGGTCTGAGGTATAGTTGGGACTTCTTACTGGGGATATCCCCTGACATGTTGGCGGGTCTAGCACCATCAACACCAGCCTGCACCAAACTTTCTAATACAGTCAATAAATCGATGAAATATGGAAATTTCTTGCTCAACATTCTACTAATAATAGGGGTCTCCCTTCTTCAATTCTTATTGGGAAATATCTCATCTCAACTTTCTTCCTTCTAAGGCATCCATTCTCATTCATTGTATATTTATTTGGCATCTTTGTAGAACTGATTTTTGATGGTCCATCAGCAGTGTCTTAGTGGATGGAAACTACCATGCTTGATTGTATTTTTGTATAACAGCTTCAGTTGAACCCTTGGCTCCTCTAATAAACATTTCTACTCATTCTTCATTAGTTTTTATAGTATCATGGTTAGCTTTCGTGCCTATCTAATTTTTCATAAAAGTGAAACAAAAACCCTGAGTTGTACATCTCTCACATAGAGTTTCATATTCAATTATTTGTCTCCAAAGCAAGCAAGGTCATGCAAGTAGATCTTGCACAACAAATGTTGTTTTGATAAATTAGCACTTTGAAATGTTTCCAGGAAGTCATGTATCTCCCTTGTCTTTTATCATCACTTTTCCTTCAGGGTTATTAATTGGAAAAGATAATGTTTTTGTTGCAAATATAAAGGATAAGAAGGAGAATGAATCCTACCACAAAATAAGCCATTAATGGTCTCATAAGAGCTCCTTTTATTTCTGTAACAACTTAACCTATCCTTTCATCTCCTTCACCTGTTTCATCACTTGATTCCTCTCTTTCTGAATTTTCACAAATTCTATAATTCTTAATTTTTTAGCCCACTCCTTCTTAAACTCATTGACCATTTCCTCATGCGTTTTTAGGAATATGACTTCATATTTGAGAAAGAGTACTAATTTATCCCACTCCTCTAGTACCCTCATCAAATATTCAAATTTGACATGAGTATTTTCAGATGTTTTTTCAAGCATCCTACTTCTAATCCATTTTCTCTTCCTATTGCTATATCTCAATTTTTGGTTCCTTAGTAACAACAACATCATCTATAGGTTCTTTTCGTACGAAAATGTTTTATTTTTAGTATGTTATGTTTCAAATATTGGTTCTTATGTAACAACAACATCATGGACACGTTATTTTGGATCAACAGACTATTTTTCTTCTTCCTACTCTGCTTCGACTGTTGGTTCTTGTGTAACAATAACGTCATCAGCAGGTTCTTATGGAATAGTAGGTTGAGTTTCTTGTCCTATTCCCAGACTTGTACTCCAACTGAAACAACAATAGTCTCCATGATTTTAGCCTCCTCAAGGATTTATTGGTAGCCCTTACAAATTTTTTTTGAGACAGTAGATGATGCCATTTCTACAGCCTCTGACAACACATCTAATCTAGTTTCATTCTTAAAATCAAGGTATTATTTAACCAAGGCAAGTTGTTTTTTTAACTCCTCATTTTCCTTTCTCATATTTTCAATTTGAATGAGAGGGTAAAATTTCATCATACTTGGGGAAGTAACAACCTCTTGTTCCTATGTCTTCTACTCTATTATTGGTCCTTTTGTCTCCTGTTGTTTCTCTAGTTCTTGTTCAAGCTTTGGTATAACAACAGGTATTTCAGATGTAGAGGGTCCTTCCTCTACAAAATTCTCCTTCTTTTCTTTTTCATGTTTCTCCTCAAACCCATCTGGTCTAGTTGATACTCTAGTTGTATCAACATATTCCCCCTCAGTTATAGCAGTAGTTTTTTGAGTCTCTTGTGGTATAATAGCTACTTGCACCCTTTTCCCATGGGTTCTCCAATTGGATTTTTTTACTTTCCTTTTATTCACTAGTACCTTCACTGATACTCTTGGTTTGGTCCCTTCAGGTGTCCTTGCTTCCTCATCTTTAGTTTTAGGCATAGTTGTTGTTCCAGAAATTTCATCCTCTAGCACTTCCTCTACAATTAGATACCCACCTCGGCTTTCCTTTGATGATCCACTAGACATCACCACAGGTTCTTATAACCATGTCTCCTTTCCTCGTGAGGATGAAATATGGGTCACTCTAATTTAAATCCACATCTTAGGGTTCCTTCGTGTTGAAGAAGTGTAACTAGGTTTGGTTTTCATAATGACATGATCTTTGTAAATGATGAAATAAAAGAAATAAAATTATTTTTATATGCCTTGCTACATGAGTTTATTTATTAATAGCTCCCATTTAGAGCCTTAGGATTTATTATTGATTTAAAGAGTCATTTTCATATGAAGAATCCTTTCTAGAGCTTTTGTTTAATGCATTCAAGATCATATAAATGTGTAGAAGCCCTCCAAAGACATGCACAATCCCTCTTGAAGAAGTCAGCCTCCAAATGATATAAACAAAAGTCATGTCGGCTCATATAATAGTCACAACAATTCACTCCCTCTTGTTTGTTTATATGCATGCCTAACCACTATAAATAGGCATGTAAGATTTGCATTACAAGCAACAAAAGAACTTGGATCCTCTTAAATTTCAGATGAGTATAGTAGTACAATATTTTGGATAGACCAGCATCTCTATGTTTTTCAGATGGGTACCTCTGAAGTAAATTCTCATGATGATCATTGTCTTAGAATACTAGCCAGTCTTGATATATCTATGATGATGAAGTTCTCAATGCAGGGAGAGAACACAATTATTGTCTCGACATACTTGACAATATTGGCATATCTATGATGATGACAATCTTGGTGTAGGAACAAATTATAGTCACAGCCTTAGCATAGTTGTGATGATGAGGATCTTGGATATCCTACAGTCATACACTATGTCTCGACATTCATTTTGAACGTAGTCATGATTTCGATAATGATATTGATGAGGACATAGTTACAAGGTCATGATATAGATGTAGATCTCAATGAAATCCTCATACATACAAAGATCTTTTTGTTATGGTGAGGTTCTCAGTGAAGGAGAAATAATGATCTCTTTGAAGGAGTAGCAATGGTTCAACTATAATGACCTCAGTGATGCAACAATGATGACTTCGGTGCAGCAGTAGTGGTGATGATGATCTCAGCAATGACAAAGAAGAGGATTGGTGTCTTGGTCTTGGAGTGGCCTAATAGGTCAAGGGTCATGGTCTTTGTACTCATCAATTGTAATCTCTATAAGAATAACTTTTTGCGGGTTTTCCTCTCAAGGAGTGAGAAGTTTTGGCCCTGGAAAGAGCCAACATCTTGTGTTCTTGTCTCTTTTTTTTGGTAGATATTTATGAACTATGAAGACACACTCTAATAATATTAAGAGAATATTGTGCTAATAAGAAAAAGTTAAAAATACCTCACAAATAGTTATCATGGCAAGAATAATCTTATTAAAATAATTTTCCCTATATTCTTCAACTTGGTATGAGAGCTAAGGTGTTGAAGTTAAAAGAAGGGAATAAAAGAGACATTCAAGGATCAGGTTTTAAGAAGGGAATCATAGAAAGTTGAAGGGATTTGTGTTTCAAAACCTATATCAAATATTGAAGGATCGGTCTATAACAATAGTCTACAATAGCAAGGGCTTTTGTCTATATAGTCAAGGAGACAGTGTAGAACAACAAAACAATTTAGTCCTCCAATAAGACTAATTTGGATCCCTATCTCAAGAACTCAGATCACAGTCAAAAGAAGAGAAGGCAATTTTTAGTACGTATATCAGTCTCAGTGCTAATTCAATCTCTCTATTCAGTCTTGAAATAACCATGGCGCTAGCCACAAATTTGGTGTCATTACAATCTCTAGCATACCACACTAATCTCAATAACTTATAGTCTGGAGCAGTTTCGGTGCTTGGTGCTAGACAGTGCAAGAAGGTCTCAAAGGGGATCTTTGAAAAGGGATTTCAGTTGTTCATGCTAGGCAACTCAAGCAAGGATCTACAAGTCAATTTATCTTGGATTCTACACTAGAAAGAAGCATTATAACAAGACTACAATGATCTACAATAAATCACATCAACTTGAAGATCACCCAGAAGAAGAATCAATTCATCTTCAACGTGATGAAGGCGAATATTTTATCTTCTTTTGCCAAGTAAGTATCTTTCGTTCTATAATCAAGTTTAGTTAAATGACTTCGTGTTTGCAAGGAAATCTATAAATTGGTAGGGTCATTGAAATTTCTTGCATGAGAGAGGAGGATAGATATAGACCATGAAAGAGAAGCCATTGATGTCTATGGAAAAGTCTCTAAAGTTCAAGCATTACTAGAATCCATGAAAATGGATCAAGTGACTTATAGGATTCTTATAACATCAATCAAAGGTCTTCACATCCCTATTTAGTAGGAGAGGAGACATCAAGAGATATATGAAGTTCTAGAATATATATTCTCTGAAAATGCATTAAAGAAGGTCATATCTCTTACACTTGATCTACACAAAATTGAAGGTATCAAAGAATGATGATATATATTCATAATATCTCAATGGGGAGATCTAAGAAACATGACAAGAAGATAATCATTTTTGTTCTTGAATGCACTAACTGGTGAGCAAGGTGACAAGTGTTCTTGTGACAACAAAATTTACCTCATTTAACAACTTATGCTATCTATGTAAGATGGAAAAAAGACAAGTTGTGGGAAAAAGTGTTAAAGGCTAAAGGACTCAAACATTTTCAAAAAGGAAAGGGAACTTTGGTCCTCAAGAAGGAAAATATCATATAACCAGAAATACGGAGGAAGCTGGAGAAAAATAGAAAGGGAAGAAGGAGTAATGGATCTCTACTATGGATGAGATGGTCTCCTTCACAAAAATGTCTTATCCTAAGCTCCCAAATCTTTTGTTATGGATATACCATGATAAATAATAAGATGCATTACGACATCATGGAAGCATTGGAAGCAAGAGCTCGTAATCATGAAGGGAAAAAGGAATAAGATCCATGGTAGTCAAGGATCAAGGATATATCTCTTGGGAACCTCATTGGACATTGAAGGAAAGGAAGAAGTGATCTAGGACAAGGCTCGTCATACATCAAGTCAGAAAGGAAACATATGCCATATAGGATTATGCAAGATCCTCAATATTCTCTGATGGAATCCTCACCAGAGGTTTAACTAATCTAGAGAGGGACCAAGTGTTTCGTCATAAATCAAACTTGTGGAATTCATGGATGAAGTTATGGTGACATAGGAGAAGAAGCAGATCAAGTGGTTGAAGACACTTCAATCAAGGAAGTTGATGAAAGAAGCCTAGATGACCTAAAGGTAAAATGAGGTATATATGCTTGTATTTAATGTTATAAAGTCATGTCGTATGGTTTCAAGTAACATGGATCACTACTTCTATATTGAGAAGAATGATCAAGACAAAACGGATATCCTCCTCTGAAAGGATGTAGGAAAGCATAAGTCACAGTAGATGAAATGAACATAATATGTCCTCATATGAAGTATGAGGTGCTTGACTACAATTAAGAAAATCTAATTGAAAGCTCCTAGGAATGGAATGTGTGAAGAAGGAAGAGATCGTGAGATATGCAACCCTTATGAAGGCGATAAATATCCAAAATACCAAGAAGATTTGACTAGGAAATATCCTAGAAAGATATAAAGACTCGGATGAAAGTTTGAAAAAGATGGAGACCCTTGAGAATGGATATCGTAGGGACATATGTCAACATGTATGCATGATGTTGATGCCTATAGGAAGATGTCATGATGAAGAGCTATCTTGTGCAATGTTGCATTAATCGTTACCGAGATAATATCAACGCGAGGAAAAAATCATAAAAAATCGTAATTATTAGGAATAAAGCGGAAAAAATCGGGAAAAAATCGTTTGGTACAAAAATATTCATCTTTTTCACTTTTTTCATTTTTTTTAATATCTAAACCATCTACAACATAAAATAAATACATTACACATAAATATGATTAAAAAACTAACATATAAGATGTTTAATATTGTTTCTAGTGCTAAAATCACACATAACAGTGAATCATGTCCTGAATAGTAAGTCTTGACTCCTGAGTCCCAACTCAACCTCAAAATATCAACAAAAAATATAATAATGTATCTCATATCATGAGCCATAATGTCATATACAATGAAATGAACCAAATAACTAAATTCTAATACTACTGATTTCCTTTGCCCTCTAGATGTAGATGTCGGTGGAGTTGGCAGAACGCAGTAGACTATGGAGTCTATTGTGCTCTAGATGCTGAAGAATTAGGAGCTACAGGAGGTAGATCACATCCTCTACTTGTGATAGGCGTAGCTTGGGTCACCTCCTCCTCAAAAAAAAAAAAAAATCCCCACAATTTTTTCCCAAAAATCGGGCAATTTTTTTTTTTTTTTTTTTTTTTTTTTTTTTTTTTTTTTTTTTTTTTTTTTTCCCGAGTATTAAGCATGATTTTATCTTTTTTTCTGAAAAAATCGCGAAAAAAAATGATAATATCATGATTTTAACAGCACTGATCTCATAAGGTTCTATTTTATTTAATATTATGTTTTGATTTCTTGAATAATATCTGGATGAGTTCATGCAGGGCTATTGGAACAAGGGTTGTAAGTATGAGTACAACTAGCATTCATGTAGTCAATAGAAATTCCTGAAAGAAACATGATTAGGAAGAAGTATCCATATGACAAAGGTTCCAGATATGTATCAAGAAGGCCAATTTCCATGAATAAATGAAGGACATGACGAACAAAGAAGGAAAGGGGTTGATGGATAATTCCCTACAAGGAAGAAGCTCGACTGAATTTCATGAAATGATAGAAGAAAATTGATCAAGCAGCTAAAGGACTCATGAAGAAGAAGTTTTTTATCAAAAGGAGAGTCCCTTGTTAAGAGGGAGCTCTAAAAAGTCCCTAATTGAGAGGGATCTTGGGAAAATTCATGGTCAGAAGGAACTTGGGTACATTCCTTTACAAGAATGGGAATATCTTCCCTAGTTGAGAAGGAGAGATAGACACAAGAGTCTTGCCTTCACTTAGGAAGAAAGAATGGAGGATTGGCTAATCATCTAGCATATGATGCTCTTCGCAGATGTGTAGGGCATCCAGGATACGAGTAGGAAAGAAGATGGATACTCATTAGGGTTGGGAATCCAATATAAGAATAGTCCTAGAAGGTCATACTCAGTGCACACTCAAGTGGGTATGAACCTTGAGGGACAATGACGAAGGTGTCTATGGTCACTGGTCTCACCAACATTATGCTCTGATCTGATGAGAGATAGATTTTTCAGTCAAGGCCTTGCTATGGAAACAATGTTGGTTACTATGATGCTATATAGATGGGTTACTAATCCAATTCCTCTTACTAGAAATTATTCACATTGAGAATGACCAAGTACCATTATGAATACCTTCATAGTTAAGGGGGAGTTTTGAAGAAAGTGTAACTAGGTTCAGCCTTCATAATGACATGATCTTTGTAAATGATGAAATCAAAGAATAAAATTACTTTTTGTGTGCCTTGCTACATGGGTTCCATGAGAAATACACATATTTGTTATTGGCTCCCATTAAGAGCCTTACGATTTATTATTGAGTTAAAGAGTCAATGTCACATGAAGAAACCCTTCTTGAGGCTCTAATTAATGTATTCAAGTCTATAGAAATGTTTAGAATCCTTCCAAAGACAAGAAAAATCCCTCTTGAAGAACTTGGCCTCTAAACGATATAAAAAGAAGTCATGTTGGCTCATATAAGAGAAACAACAGTTCACTCTCTCATGTAGGTTTATATGCATGACTAACCACTATAAATAGGCATGTAGTATCCACATTATAGGCAACAGAAGAACTCAAATCCTCTAAAATTTCTGATGGGTATAGTGGTACAGTATTTCGAATAGACCAACATCTATGTGTTTTTGAATGGGTACCCTTGCAATAAAGCCTCATGAGGATCATTGTCTCTATGTACTAGATAGTCTCAACATACCTATGATGATGACTATCTTGATTGAGTGAGAGAACACAATCACTGTCTTGGCATACTAGACAATCTCGACATATCTATGATGGTGAATATCTCGGTACAGGGATATATTATAGCCACAGTCTCGGCATAGTTGTGATGATGAGGATCTTGATAATCCTACAGTAACACTCGCTATCTTGGAATCCATTCCAGACACATTAATTATCTCGGCATAATGCTAATCATGATCTCAGTCACAATCTTGATGAGGAAATAGTTACAAGGTCATGATCTAGATGTAGATCTTAGTGCACTTCTCATACATATAGAGATCTTGTTGTTATGGTGAAGGTCTCAATGAAGGAGCATCAATGATCTCTTTGAAGGAGTAGCATTGGTTCAACTGTAATGACCTCAGTGATGCAACAATGATGACCTCGATGTAGCAGCAATGATGACGATGATCTCAACAATGACAAAGAAGAGGATTGGTGTCATGGTCTTGGAGTGGCCTAATAGGTCAAGGGTCATGGTATTTGTACTCGTCAACTCGAATCTCTATAAGAATAATTTTATGCGGGTTTTTCTCTCAAAAAGTGAGAGGTTTTAGCCTTGGAAGAAATCCAACATCTTCTATTCCTATCTCTTTCATTTTGGTAGCTATTTGATGAAATACAAAGACACACTCTAATAATATTAAGAGAATATTGTGCTAAATAAGAAAAATTTAAAAAGAACTCACAAATAGTTATCATGGCAAGAAGAATCTTATTAACTCTATTTTCCCTAGATTCTTCAACACATCAACCAATCATAGGAGGTGTATCATCCCTACTCTTCTTGGAGCCTTCGGTTGTCTTTCTCTTGGAAGATGTAGCAATTTCAGCAAGAGGTGTTGTTTTAGCATTGGGTCCTTCTTCAGTACTTGGTGTTGTTTCATCTTAAGGGTTGTTCTAGCACTAGGTGCTACTTCAACATTGGGTGTTGCTTCAGCACTCTCTTCATGCTCCTCATTCGCACCAACATAAGGTCTCACTATCAAAACATGCCATGAGCTCCCTTATTTCTTTAATGAATGCATGATGATTAATTTAATGAGCACATGATTATTGATGCAAGTTTCTATATTTTTTTCCCTTTCACAACCTCTTCCATGTGTTGCAATGACTTCAACAAGTAGTATGGTAAATTAATCAATCGCCTTGTCCTCGAGTGTGCAAGAAATTGAAAGTGATAATTGAAAATAATCCCAAAACTACCCTCATAGGTAATAAGTTTTTAGATGAAGAAGGCTACATTATCCCAAGGGTGAGGAAGAGATGTTCTATCAAAACACCTATTCTTGGGCATCAACTATTCTACCTCTTGTAATAATATGTCTCTAGCTTCAGGATTGGCCACCTTCCTTGAGAACCACCATTCTCCTATCCTAGGCATCCCTGTCCCTTTTTCGATAACTTATTCTCTAAAAAAAAATCTAAATCCCCTAACCACAGAGTGTTGTTCAACTAAGACTTGGGAAAATTATAAAATGACCAATTCACTGAAACCTTGTAATTTTTCAAAATAACCCAACCATCCATCCCTTCAAAAATATTCCAATGCTTTTGGATGTTGTAACAGCACATTAACAAGTTCAGTTTCATTTCTGACCACTGCTTCAACCATATTTATTCACAAGCACACTACTAAACAATGTTAGGAACCTGTTACAAATTTTCTTTAGTGCACACAGATGCTTGCTTATGGGAGAATTCCAAGGTGTTGGAACTACTAGTGGTTACTCCTCCTCATTACCAATTTTAAATCAAAAGTAGTTTTTGAATGACTGCACTAATCTCTGGATGTAACAACATGAATAATAAATAAATAAAAGTAATAATGATGGATTATTGTTACTAACATCAACAGGTACATTAGTTTGATTGTAAAATGTAATGGTGCCAAATAGTCTAATCATGCAGTATTATGGCAGGGAGAGGTATGTATTAATTGGATGAATAATTGTATTTCCTAGATCATGTCTGATTAGGAAAGGCAACACGTGCTCAAGAAACTGTCTGTGTAACAACAATATCTCTTGGAACCTTAATTAGCCCAAATCATTAAAGGAGCTAAAATGTGATCATGTAACAATAAGCTTAAACAGACCATCCAAACCTAAAACATCCCATCCATTAACCATTAAACTACCTAACTGGTAAGCACAAAATCCCTTGGCTCTTGACCCTTAATCCCTTAAACCCTAACCCCTAATCCCTTAACCCTTAACCTCTGTACCCTAAATCCATAAATCCCATAATCCTCAAAGCCCTTATCCACTTAACCCCCAACACCTCAATTAATTAACTATATAGGAACATATTGCGCTAATTCTAGGGCTAAAAAGGGAGCTACCCAAGAAGGTAATGTAGGTGCAAAAAAAGGAGTTAAACCCAACACTATCACTGGTGTTATTTCTATGGAAATTTACGGTGCTATTTAGGTTTCTACTTTCGACACTAATTTATGGTGCCATTTTCGACAATATTTCTCGTGCTACTTCTGTTGATATTTACATTTGTATTATTTCTTGAATTAACACCTAAATGTTTAGGTCAATGAAAGCAACGCCAAAAATTCTGCCATTCTAATAAATAGTGTCGAATTTTTCTAAAAATGGAGAAAAATACACTAAAATAGTCATTGGAAGTAAAAAAGGGAGCTAATCACAAGGATTTGTTGTAGTGAGGCCAGACTGGATGGCTCCAAAAATAATATTTGAGTCATTGGAATGAACAAAAATGTCTTGTCGAATCTCCAAAATGTCCATGGAGAAATGGGAATCATATACTCTGTCTAGTCTGTCCATAAGGGGTGTATGAAAAGACATCATAAATATTTCAGGATTTTTAGTTGACTTCATGGTTTTCTCCAGGGTTACAATTTGAAATAAACGACAAGAAAGAACTATTGAATTATGAGTTACCAAGTAACCAAAGACAATGAACAACTGAATGTTGATGAAGAATTGACAATGTACACTCTAGACACTGGTCACTGTAACTCTGCAACTAGAGGACAAAGAAAATAATAGGTGAGGCAACCTTTTAACGAAAAATATTGATGACGTTTAACGTCCCACTCTCTTGCCTGGCTCACCTAATGGGTACATGAGTTCTCACCAACTTCCGATGCTTGGTTTTCATAAAAACCATTAACCACTTTCGAGGTGTCCCCAAAGTGGTTTGTGAAAATCATGGAGGACCTATAGGAATGAATCCACTTAGAAAAAAGTTTAGGTATAAAATGGTCCACCTAAGGAATATTATAAAATAATAGTGGAAATAATAAAATAAGATTAGATTACCTCATCAAGTATTAGAGGGAAAAAATGAAAAAACTACTTTTGAACTTGTATTTTCAACTTATCTCCTTATGATTTTACTCAAATTCTGAGGAGGAGCACTCATTGGATGTAGAATTTAAGTTTTCATCCAAGGAGTACATGTGTTGCAAACTTTTGATGCACCCTACTACACGAAAAATGTGAAATACATGAAAAAGCGTGATTGCAATCATGTTTTTCATGTATTTCACATTTTTCAAGTAGCGGGGTCCATTGAAAGTATTCAACATGGGTATTCCTTGGATGAAAAATTAAATTATGTATCCAATGAATGCTCACGCTCGAAATTTCAGTAAAATCATAGGGAGATAAGTTGACCATACAAGTTGAAAAAAAAAATATTGAATTTATTTTATTTTTTTATCCTTTTACTCTTTTACTCCAAAAATGGTGAATCATCCCCCATGGTTGATATTGCTAGCTCTCCTCAGTTATCCCAAGGCTGAGAAAGGAAACCAAAGAGGTAACCTCAAACCAGGGAAAATTTTAAGAACCCCCCCTAAATTTACATGTATAATAAATGGGCGAATCTCCATGGTATAGAGGAAAAATGGAAGGCGATTTTATCAATAATATGATATGTATATATAATTTTTTGGCGAATCTCTCACCAGGC